>CM060903.1:800151937-800321937 GCA_030737815.1 Allium fistulosum | reverse complement strand
CTCAAACCTTACCTTTTCAGTTGAAATATGTTACACTAAACTTTATTTTCAATTTTTAGTCAAGTTAATAATTAAAAATATAACATAAACAAAATATAAAAATTATATATAATATGAATTCACTTGTTACTTATTGGTTTTTAATTTTTGCTATTTGGTATATTTCCTTATCAGCCTTTAGGTTGTTCTTGTATATTAAACTATAATAATCCTACAAACTTTATTCAAATTCTAATCTTACCCTTTTGTATTTGAAAATTATATTGTTAAGTGTCTTTGTATTTATCCCGTATTCATCCATCATATATTTAGGTGAACGAATTTGTAAAAACAATAGACCTTTAAGTTTGTATGAATATCCAAACACAATTTGAACCATCTCATTCTTTATCAGAGTGAATTAAGAAAAGAAAATTCAAAATAATTTAGGTTATCTAAAACCTGTAAAAATCAATCAAGTTTGTTCCAAATTCTTTAAATTTTTTTAAGGACAGAGCTTGAAGATTGAACACGTTTTGGGATATATATAAATATATAAATAATTCTTATCAAAAACTTCAAATTTTACCGTCCATACAAATTATTTTTTCATGCAGAATATAATCCTGTTCAAATTTAGTGTAACCGATGTATTCAAATTAATTAATACTACAAGAAAATAAATACATATGTCTGCGTGTGTGTGCCTATTACAAAAATAGAAAAATGGATCTCCTTATTTTTCTTCCAATTTTCTTTGTTTTCTTAACTTCAAATGGTTCTATCATTGATCCAAGTCGAGTTACTCAGCTTTCATGGAAACCAAGGTTCTTTTTTAAGTCACCAAGCTACCTTTTCTTTTCTTTTTTCTTAAAAAAATAAAATAAATCTCAAAACCTGTATTTGGACTGTTGGTATCAAGAATGTTATTCAAAAATTATATTTATAGGATTTTTCTCTATGAGGGGTTTCTTTCTAATGAGGAATGTGATCATCTTATTATGATGGTAAGAAATCTATTTTTCTTTTTATACTGTGGTTTGCTATTCTTTTTCGGTCTTCTGATCATTGCTTTTAATCAAGGTTTTTTTTCCCAGTCAGTTTTCATTAAAATGTACTCAGAAAGTGACTGTCAAATATATAGCAGTTTTGATGCACATATAAAGATTATCTACCTGAAAATGTAGGCAAAAGATAAAGTGGGAGCATCAAGAGTGGCGAATAGGACATCTGGAAATCCTGTTCTGAGCAAAGTGAGGACTAGCTATGGTATGTTCCTTGATCCAAATCAGGTAATGATTTATTATAATTTGCATCTAATAAACATTTCTTAGGAAATAATAAACATTTTTGCAGTGTTAGCTATTAATTCTTGGCTAAAGCTATTTGAATCCGCAAAATTATTTTTCAGTTTTTCGTACCCATGATTCTTACCAGATTGTGATATCCATATATTTATATGTATACATATATATACATATCTGTGTGTGTGAGAAATATATATTCCTAGTGACCCGTATCAGCCTCCATCATTGTTGTCTTTTTCTCCAAGAAGACAAATAAACTGATTATCTAAGAAAACCTTGCAGCTACATTCTATTGATTCAAATTTCATCATGTTAAGCATTTATTTGGATCTGTTGTTTTATCTGAGTACTTCTCTAAAGGATAAAATTTTGAACCTTTGAATGGTCTTGTGTATTTTTGAATTCCAGATTTTAGACAATCATGCAATCTAATCTTGACTTCTTTCTATTCTTTAACTCCACAATTTACAGGTGTAAACTTTTGCTAAAATTTGTGGATACTCTAAGTTAGTAGATATTTAATATTTGAATTAAATAGGTGTAAACTTTTGCTAAAATTTGTGGATACTCTAAGTTAGTTGATATTTAATATTTGAATTATTTTTATTTAATATTTACGAACGAGTATTGTAAAACGCTGAGTATTTTACTCCATGTTTTGTCCAAATACTTATGTAACGATTATATGGATCTGAACACAATTAACTTAAGAAGAAAAGAAATAAAAAACAATGAATTATCACAATATTTTCTTTAACCTTTATTCCTTGTTAAATTTGCAGTATTTTTTACAAATAACCAAAAAAGAGTCGAATCTTAATTCCATTCCCCTTAATGATGGTCAACTATATAATTTATTTATGGTTGTCATTTAATAATTACCTAGATATATTATCATATATTTTTAAGTTAATCTTAATCGCTCAGTGTGTACACACACATACATATACATATTGTGTGTGTGTGTGAATGTATGTATATGTACATGTATATGTGTATGTATATATGTCTGCGTGTATCATTTCATTAAACAACCAAAATCCCTAAATAATAGATCTACTGACCAAAAATATGTTTAACAAATAAAAGAATAGGTCAACAAACCATAACCAATCACTTGACAGATATAACAAATTCCTGATTCCATTAGAAATAATGATTCCATTAAAAATAATTAGTTAATTTGTGTCATAAATTAATACACTCCACCTTGATACGAATATCATAAATAACTACACCTTAATTCAAAATTGTTTTACCAACATCTAAACCATCTAACTATGCATGTCTTTCGACATATTATGCATCCAACACTTGTTTTGAAGTGCTTAAAGTGCCACAAAGACCTTCATATTGCAGATTTTCTTTGCCTGCTAGTCCATATCGATTCAAATAAATTGATCCCTCCACCTTGATTCAAAGAAGTCTTCATTTTCTTTCTTATCACACACATGCTCTCATCTATCATTTTGTATAAGTTGTCGCGTCCTTGTCTTGTGTACAAAACTTGCATATTTCATCTTGAAGCTTTAACAACTTCATTTAGAGTATAAATGTTGCATCCTTCCTTTCACAAGTTGTCCAACCAAACTTAAATTCCTTTTAATTCGCAGAGCATGTCTTATTCTTTCTAGTTTTAACATTTTTCCATCAAACATTTTCAACTTAATCGAGCTATCACCTTTCACCTCCAGCCAACAATCACTAGTGGATCTCACCTTTTTTGCACATATTATATGAAGTTCTCTCATCTTCCGCATAAATGATAGCATATCTCCGAATCAGGCACCCATTCCTTATCTTTGCTTTCAAATGCAAAACACGGAGCTATCATCGTCGGCGGTAGTATTTGTCTTTTCATCACAATTTTTATCATGTTTTTTTATTTTTCCCTTTTAACACATTCAGTGACTTTTTATCTCTCTTTAGCTTGTTGCAAAAACGTTGCACATGACCCATTTTTGATAGTAGTAGCACGTCAAGTCGTCTCCTATGTTTTTCGTATTTTTTGGCTTGTATCTTTAGAAGGTGTAACTATTCTTCCACCATAATTCCTTTTTTGACTCATATCATTTCCTTTTCTTTTAACAAAAAAGCTTTTCAAAATAATTGCGGTTATCTTTTCTGTTACTGAAATTCATCATTCTCATCTCCTCAATGTGTATGCTGCTAACCATCAAATTTATTTAAACAACTCCATCCAAGACTACGAGCATATTTTAACTTAACTTTTGCTAATGAGTTCATCAATATATCAAATCTTGTGTTTCGCCATCAACCTTGTAGTCGACGACCGCTAATTGATTCATAATAGCTTGAATAATCATCGAATCGTTCGCCAACCAATCAACCTTCTTTCAGCTTCAAATTTACCAAATTTTAAATTAAGTCTTATTTGTTGTTGAAGTTTTTGCATAGATATCTTCAGTTTCTTCCATACAACCTAAAGTGATATTTCATTAGCAACAAAATGAGGAATCAAATTATCCAAAGTAGCGAATAGTTCTAGCCACTTTTTATCCATCGACGTTCATTTTTCCTCATTTAGTTTGTATAATTTGTGAAGATCATTGAGCTACATATAGTCTTTCATCATATGTTTCCACATACCCTAATTCTATCCGTTCGATTTCTCCATATTGTCTTCTCCCTCTCTAATTTTTCTCAAAATTTTGTGTGTGGAATTTGAATAACAATAGTAAAGATTGTATGGATCGATACACAATTAAATTAAGAAGAAAATAAAATAAAGGGGAAATAAAATTAGCACAATATTTTCTTTAACATTTGTTTTCTAAGTTCACGGGAAATTCTATATAAATAAGAAAAAATAGGTCTCAAAATTTTATTCAGTTTCTCTTAACGTTGGCTAAATCTACATATCAATTTATAATTGTCGTCATATAATAATAACTATTAAATATGTTATCATATATTTTAAATCAATCTCGGCTACTCAATAAACATATGTGAGAATATGTATATTCATTTCCTTAAATAACAAAAATCCTTAAATAATATATATACTAACAAAATGTCCTCAACAAATTAAAGAATAGGTTCACAAAACCCAAATGATCACTTGTCAATGCCCACATGCTATAAAAAATCGTTGATTATATTGTGTATCCATAATTTAAATTATAACAACATGAACTGGTATAATAGTAACTAATTTTGGGTTGTAAATAAGTTATAAGAAATGAGATCTAATGTTGAACGTGCAAGGTAAAAAAATTAATACAAATAACAGACTATTTGCACATAAAAGAAAAAATAATACAAATAACAGACTATTTGCACATAAAAGAAAAAATAATACAAATGACATGTGCTCTACATGTGAAATGCATAACAGTTGATACAGATGACCCATCTTCATACGCGAAAGATAAAAGGCTATCATTTGAAATTCAAAAATTTTGATGTCAGTTGCTGGCATTATAACATCAATTCTTGTATATGTAAAACTTGCGGAAAAGTTTAATATAAGGGGAGTATGATGGTTCACACACATTAAATATTGTTGTAATAATTGTTTTATCTCTTTTTTTCAATATACACACTGTTGTCCATAGAAAAAAGGTTGTATATGGCGGAGTTTAAAACATCTAAAAAAATAGTTTGATGTAATCTACAGCACTAATCAGATCATTTAACTTACATTATTGTTCATTTTATTAGACTTAATTTATGATTTGTTATTGTTCATTAGTTGTAAAAGCTAAAACAAGTTTGATTGGAAATTGTCTACGAATGGGATTGAAAATCATGTTAATGGTTGTTAGTATTTTTGACACGAGCATTGCACATGCATGAACTAATATTTTCGAGCAAAATATATGCTTAGTTGAAACAACCAAACTTCTACTTTAGGTTTGACTGCTTTTAACATGAGATTTTTTATATGATAAGAACGATACTTTATTTAAGCAGAACACTTATTATGATGTTTCAGGGCTCAAACCCATGACATCTAGAATTTCTATTTAGAGCGTCATACCTCTAACACTTGGCCTAGATGTCCTTGACTAACATGAGAATTTTTTATAATAAATACATAACTATAAATGATTTCAAAATATTGAATTCCACAATTAAAAGAAATGTAAAACTACAAGCGCATGCGCGCGCGCGCCCACGCACATATATTGTTGGTTAATATATTTGAATGAAGACCCAGAAAGGACCATCTTTAGGTCACGATGTGATTACGTTTTCCTTAAGGAATTATTATTCGCCTCCACTACAAAGAAGATTGCTTAGGTAATGATGGTGAAATTCTTCCAGGATACAACAAATAGCAATTTGCATAACAACCGTTTTCTGCATGAACAAATATGCAATTCTACAGAAGCAAAAAGAAGAGAATGGAGAAGTTTATTTTGCGAGGAAGATGATTTCTCTTTTGTGCGACCGTTGTATAACAGTTACTTCATGAATAGATGCGTCTATTCATTTAAAAACTAGAAAAGATATGATCGATTGTCAACAGTCGAATCCATTAATGTACGCGTCCACGTGCCTCAAGTGCCAAAATGCCCATCTTTGGACATATTGATATTTTTCTATAAGCCCAAGTCCACATGCACCCATTTCTTAATCCCAATTCTTTTCATTTTACATTAACTCTATTAACAAGTCGCATTATATACAGGAATAGTTGCGAATGTTTTGATGATGTGGGACTTTAATATTTCAATCTTCCCAATACATACATACATATCTTTATTTCCAGTTGTAATATATCTTTTATTCAAAAACTTTTTAAGTATGAGAAAAAAAATTGAACATCTTACAAAACGTCACTTAGAAATATGATTTTTTTTAGTTGTATATTTTTTCTCACAGAACTTTCCAAGTGAGAGAAAAAACATGCACGCACACGCATATACCTTGATTTTCAGTTGTAATACATCTTTCATTCAAAAACTTTTAAGTATGAGAAAAAAAATTGAACATCATACAAAACATCAATATGGAAAACGATTTTTCAGCTGTAATAATTTTTCTCAAAAAACATTCAAGTGTGAAAGAAAAAAACTGCACATCAGACAAAATGTTAATTAAAAAATGATTTTATATATGATTAGATGAAACCTTTTTTTCACTTTTCAATTATAAAATAAATCCACAATGGAGACTAAAATAAATAAAAATCAAAATGATGAGTACATTTGTTATAGCTTTAAAATAAATGAAATTTGTTACAGATATATTGATTTCATTTGATACAGATATATTGATGCTAGGAAAAGACAAGACATTTCAAAAATGAAAATTAGAAGAAGAAAAAATATATGTGAATGATTGTCATCTTTGCACAAGGCCATCCGGTTCTGGTATCAAATGAGAGTTCTCTTTCTTAGAGGCTCTCTAAACCTTTGAGTTTCCTAATATGCATTTAATAAGCCCCTAACCTATTGCTATGCTAACAGTAGTTAAAATCAAGTATTGGTATTCAAGCCTATGACCGTAATAATATTCAAAATTTTATGAATAATAATAAAGATTAATTTTGCTAGGATTTAAACTTATGACTTTTTCTGTATACATAAGGGTATTTTGGAAAGTTCACAAGGGTATTTTGGAAAGTTCACGATTGAATCAAAAAAATTGTTACTCTATTCCTACTATCAATAAAGATTAGTTTTCGAAGTAGATATAATAATTCTTTTATACTAATTACTTTGGCACTTTTTAAAGGATGAGGTGGCAAGAAAAATTGAACAAAGGATTGCAGCTTGGACATTTCTTCCTATTGGTAACTTTACTTATAACTCACTTTAAAAGTTTGCAATGGTATACATGTATATGAGGTTGATACATGTATGTGTGTGTGTATGTAGAGAGACATAGTAGATATCTTAGAGACCCAAATGTGTACTTTATGTGTTAGTGATTATTTTTCATTTTGGTTTTTATGTGCAAACCACAATCGGGTTTCCATCTACAAAATAAAATATACCCAAAGAAAATTTATTTCCAAGAAAAAAAGAGAGAAAAGAAAAAAAAAGAGGAAACATAAAATTTTACAACGCCTATGCACCCTCATATCTTGTGGTTTGTATATAAACGCCGAAATGAAAAATAGTCACTCATACACAAAGTATATGCACTGTACACAAATAATCGACACACGCACATTCACACGTACATTTATAGGAGTCGCTACATCATCATCTTCTTCTTCTTTCTGCAGTACGACGTTCTAATCATATAGATTGTCTTCACAAAATTTTAAAATATTTGAAACATACAAAAAAATAGTCTAAGACAAGACACAAGGTATAAAAATTTAGTGAGGAATTTCGGGGTAATACAAGAATGGGTGATGTACTGACTTCTTACTTCAAATTTCTTTAGCTCCTGCTACATCTCACTTATTAATTCTGATGCTCCATGATCTCACTTTCATCATTCCATATATCAAGGTTTTGAATGATCAAAATATTTTGTAGACATTCTTATCGCTGTCAAGATCATAGACATGAATTATGGATAGTTACCAAATTTTTAACTCATTCAAAATCAAGAGTCAACATGGACAAGTATTTGTTTTAATAATCAAAATGATATGTAATTTTAGAGAGGTTAAGATTGATCTACGTGGGAGTTTATTCCAGCTGTTTTGATCATATTTTAGGGCTTTGTTTATGTGAGGTTATGGAAATTGCTAATTGCAAGTTATTGGAAGCAGTACCCATTTTGAATGCAACTGATCAAGAACATGAGTAGAATAGTGTAGTGTAGATTGAATTTTTCAACCTAATAAATTGGCATTTTTGTGGTGAAAAATTGCCGAGTGAAAACGATTTAATGAGGATCTAGCTTTTGCCTATTTGAATACCAATGCAACTCAAAATCAAATATGATATCAAAAAAAAATAGATAGAAGAGAAACAAAGAAGATTTAGCGTGGTTCGAATTTGTATCATACATTCACAGAGATCCAACAACCCTTTATTATTTCATCACTTCAAGAGAGAGTACAGCATGAGAAGAGTGAATCATTCAATAAATTTCACTCATCCTAAAAAAATTACAGAAATATGAATCTCATTAAGGATATTTTGATGGAGAACACTCTTGTTGGATTTGAGATTAATAGGTGAACAAGTGTCTTCATTTATATAGGTGCAAGGATGGACACTATATGAAAATAAGGATAAAACCTTTTCAAATTTACTTAATTTGACTTCAACACAAATTTAGCATATTGGTGTTTGTTTACACGTATATCCTTATTTTATTGATTCCCCAAATCAATTAGTATATCTTCTGATATTAATTGATTATCATTTCTATTTATTTTTCATATTCGATTGATTGCGAAAATCAATTAATATCTTCTCCCTTTTAAATTTGAAATGGATTTAAATCGTCCAAATTTAACACTTTACCTCGATTTAAATATATTCATCAATAAACAAGAACTGGTTATTAGGTCAGTACCTCATGACACTCAAGCAACTGAAATCAAACTGATCAAGTTTGAGCAATGCTCAAACTTGTCCTTATGAAGTGACTTTGTCATCATATCTGAAGGATTATCCATAATACCCACCTTCACCAACTTGATCTTGCTTCGTTCTTCCTTAAGCATAAGGAAGAATCCTCTGACATCAATGTGCTTCGTCCAAGAACTATAAGCTTGATTCTCTATAAGATGAATCACTCTTTGACTATCTGAAAATAGCTCTACTGTCCGTTGCACCATAGAAAGATTATCCAATAGCTGAAGTAAATACAATCCCTCCTTTAATATATGCTGCAACTTCACACCTTTCTTATTATAATACAGTAGAGCTAATTTCACAAATAGATGGTTTAGATGTTGGTAAAACATAATGAGCAACTAATGCGAAAATAATACGAATATATGTATGCCTACAAACTGAAGCAAAGATATCATGATACTCTACCCCTTTCTTCTAAATATACCCCTTTAATACTAGCCTTGCTTTATATCTGAGATCACCATTGTTGCCGTCCTTCACCATGGATATTCACTTACATCCAATAGCTCTCTTGAAGAGGCTTCAAATTCCAAGTATGATTTTTCTACAAAAATTCAATTACCTCATCTATAGCAACTAACCAACTGGAACTGTCAACTGATGCAATAGTTTCTCTATAATCACCGGACTTATCATGGATAACATTCAATACATATCATGTCATCGAAATCAATGTCTTCGATGCTCAATCCAACAAAATTATCAAACCACTTAGGCTTTCTTCTCTGTCTAACATGCTTAGTCTTTGAATGAGCTCCACCTTGAGTCTGATCTTCTGTACCAAGATTCGTACTATCCTCACCAACCACGATGCCATCAGAAACACCATTTGAACATCTATGGAAAGAATCTGAAGATGACTTGCTTTATGTTTGGTACTCTGAATCTGTCCTTACACTGTCATCAGATGAGGAATGCTCCACCTTCAGCATATCATTCTCATCAAAAGTTACATACCTGCAGATAATAATCTTCTTGCTGATAGGACATCACAACTTATATCTCTCCACTCCTCTTCTATAATCTAGAAAGATATACTTGCGAACTCTAGGTTCCAGCTTTCCTCTCCTCTCATGTACATAGGCTGGACATCCAAACACTCTGAGAAATGAATAGCTAACAGACTCTTCTTTCCATATTTCTTAAGGAATCTTTATGTCTACGATAGTAGGTGTGCGATTGATGAGGAAAGCTGTCATAAATAAAGCTTCTGCCTAAAATCTGTTCTTCAACTTAGCAGACAATATGAGGTAACAAGTTCTCTTCAACAATGTCTAATTCATTCTTTCAGCCACTTCATTAGACCGAAGGTCGTCGGGTATGGTGTAATGCCTCTTAATGCCTTCGGACTCATAAAAATCGATGAATTTTTGTGATACAAATTCACCGTCATTATCCGAACGGAGAACTTTCAACTTCTTCCCTAACTGCTTCTTAACCATAGATTTTTACTTTCGAAACCTGACAAAGGTTTCACTTTTAGACTATAGAAAGTATACTCATACTTATGAGAGAAATTGTCTATAAATGAAACAAAATACATGGTTCCACCTAAAGATAGGCAAGGGGAATGTCTCTAAACATCTGTATGAACATACTCTAGAACAACTTTTGCTTTATGCTCACCAGTGCTAAAAGAAATCTTTGTCTGGTTACCTAGAACACGTTCTTTAAAAAAACCAAGCTTTGAATCTTGAACACCATTAATCAAACTTCGCTTTTTCAACTCATACAAACCGCGTTCACCAATATGCTCCATCCGCAAGTGCCACAATTTAGAAGAATCTAAATCAGCGGAAGTAACAAAAGCTGATACACTAACTACAGTAGTGCCCTTCAATAAATAAAAATTTCTCACCCTCGCTCCTTTCATAACAATTATGGAACTCCTTCGATATCTACATCTTTCCTCCCTCAACTACAATCTTCAATCCAAGCCCACTTAAAGTCCCAATAGAAATCAAGCTCCTTCTCAAATCAGTACACGTCTAACATCAGTAATAGTATGAATAACACCGTCAAACATTCTGATCTTCACACTACCAACACCAACCATACGGCAAGAAGCATTATTGCCCATTAAAAATTCTCCTCCATCAATATCTCGGTATGTAGAGAAACATTCCTATCAGGGTCATATAATATGATGCGTCAGAATTAATAAGCCATAAATTGCTCTTTCCAGAAGAAAAGCTGTAAACGCATCGGTATCACTCTCCGTATATCTAATTTCTCTGCAGTAGATGTTGAAGCTTGTTTTGGGTTTTTTCTTCGTCCTTCGAGCTTGGAACATTGAGCTACAAAGTGTCTTAGTTTTCTACAATAATGGTGAGTCAAACGTTTAGGCCTCTTAGACCGAGACCTTGAATTATACCCACCTACACCATTCTTTGACTTGCTTTGGCTTCTGCCTCTCTAAACAGATAAGTCTTATGTATCACTATCTAAACTAGTGCTTGCCAATCTTCCTCTCAACACTTTGTTATGGAGACCGGCCTTTACACCAGATACACTAATCTTACTGTGATCATATATCATGGAATTAACAAAGACAGTATACTCCTAGGCAGGGAACATAAAAGGATCACTGCCTGAGCCTCATCAGTAATATCAACATTCGCTGCCTTCGGGTTCATAATCAAAGTGGTCAAAACATCTACATGCTTCATAAGATCGGCTCTCGGCTTCATCTTAAACGAATAGAGTTGCTGAATAATAATTCAGTTCATGAGAGACTTGTTTTGGTATGCATCAGATAATGCATTCTATAATTCCTTCGCCGTCTTTTTTTGAGAGAATTCTCTAAGAACTTCATTTAAAAGACTCAATTGGATTATTGTAAGAGCTTCATATTCCATCTCTTTCAAAATAATTGTCTCAACGTCCTTCAATTATCAGGCATAGAAACAATTTTAAAAGTCTTCTTCTCCTTCAACACTATCTCCATCTTCATCTTACAAGTTCCAAAATCTTCCTCTCCCTCAAAGCGTGTGTAACAGCATAATTGACACCAGATCTACCAATAGACTTTCCAGAAGTAGCTATTAATATCTAAACATAACAAGAACACTAGCTTTGATACCAAACTATGATGAAAAATCGACGAGCGAAAGCGATTTAATCAGGATTTAGTTTTTATCTATATTTGAATAACAATGCAACTCAAAATCAAATATGATATCATACAAAATAAACAATAGGTAGAAGAGAGACAAAGAAGATTTACCGTAGTTCCGATTTGTATCTTACGTCCATGGAGACCCAACAACTCTTTATTATTTCATCACTTCAAGAGAGAGTACAACATGAGAAGAGTATGAATCACTCAATAAATTTCACCCACTCTAACAAAATACAGAAGTAGGGATCTTATTGAGTATATTTTGGTGGAGAATGTTCTTGTTGGTTTTGCAATTAAAAGATGAACAAATTCTTCATTTATATAGGTGCAAGGACGAAGACTACTTGAAAATAAGGATGAAATCTTTTCAGTTTTACTTGATTTGAATTCAACACAAGTTTAACATATTGGTGTTTGTTTGCACGTATATTCTTATTTGATTGATTCATCAAATCAATTAATATATCTTCTGATATTAATTGATTATCTTTTCTATTTGCTTCTCATATTTGATTGATTGGGGGAATCAATTAATATCTTCTCCCTTTAAAATTTGAAATAGATTTAAATCGTCCAAATTTAACAATTTTTTGATCATTTTTCAAAAGTTCTTCCAACTATACTATATCTAGAAAAATTCTTTCAAACATTACCAACCTAACACCACCTTTGGTTTCATTGTTTATATTTTAGACAATTTTTATAAAACTATTGTTAAAAATACAAGTTATACATGACTTTTTTTATATAGAAAAGGTTAAGTTTTTTAAACATTACTCACTAATTTTATGTCCATCATGCTGATGAAATTGGACTTCATTTAAACATAATATTTTTCAAAGTTTAGTTTATTATGATGCAATTTTTTAAAGTAAACTTTCAGATTTTGGAAGATTTTATCCTTTATCTTGAGCATATTTTAGAAAGGGAAAAAAAACAAGACTTGGTTTTTCTTTTAAATAATTTAACTTATATTTTATATGTTATTTATACTTACATGTGTGCGTGTGTGCTTGCATTCATGGTTTTACGTGTTATAAACCGTCCATGTAAGTCTATCAAAATCAACATGTCCATAAACAATTAAGATTGCTACTCCAAAAACTATCAATTATTTTCCAAAACTACTTACTGAAATGTAGTTTGTTATAATGCAATTTTTAAAGCTAATATTTATATATTGGAATATTGCTTTTTTGGTTTTTCTTTCTCTTTCAGCATATTTAAAAAAGTAAAAATAAAAATAGTTTTATACAATATGTTGAATATTTTGTTCTTATATGTTCATTATACATATTTTTAGAATGATTTCAGAATCCTTAAAAACCACTCCCAATTATGTCTTCAGACTAGTTATTGCTTGTACTCTCCTAAATGATCAAAATCACCATTTTTAAATCCTTCTGTACCAAAACTCTAAATTTCCCAAGCAGTATTAAATGTTAAAAATGTTAGGTGTGGCTCGCATTGTATTAGAGTGGGTGCGTAGGTTGGATTATGATTAGTACCACATCGCAAGATATTCTAAAAGAAATCAGCATATATATGGGATTGGTAGCATGTAACAACAAGGGATTCCTTTTGTTACAAATAAATGTTGCCATGAAAATATATGTGCTCTGGGGATGTAGGGATATCCAATCATGACGCTGGCACCAAATGAGCTTCGTTCAGTGGTCTTGTCTCTTCTACACTAAATGAAGTGCGCGCATAGCGGAAGATGCGAGGGGGTGCCGAAACAATTTCAACATGGTATCAGAGCCGATGGTTCGATGGGACCAATATAATGCAGCATTGACCTAAGTATGATCCAATATGTGGTTTGAGTTCGGGATTCTCATTAAGGTGGAGTTATAAGTTAAAACGCGGTCTGCTCCAACCGTGGAAAAGAGAACTCTTATTGAAACAGCTTGGCCAAACTGCTGGAGGTGGTAGCGACCTAATCTAAACTGCTGGAGGTGTTAGCGACCTTATCCAAGTGTTTGAGGACTCTGTATAACTTCAAGTTGAATTGAGAAAATGCTCGCCAAGGTGGAGATCTGTTAGGTGTGGCTCGCATTGTATTAGAGTGGGTGCGTAGGTTGGATTATGATTAGTCCCACATCGCAAGATATTCTAAAAGAAATCAGCATATATATGGGATTGGTAGCATGTAACAACAAGGGATTCCTTTTGTTACAAATAAATGTTGCCATGAAAATATATGTGCTCTGGGGATGTAGGGATATCCAATCATGACGCTGGCACCAAATGAGCTTCGTTCAGTGGTTTTGTCTCTTCTACACTAAATGAAGTGCGCGCATAGCGGAAGATGCGAGGGGGTGCCGAAACAATTTCAACAAAAAAATGATCTTAAATTTCACGATATTGAGTATAATGAGACCCACCTCTACCAAAATTTATCTTCTAAAATTCTACATAGGAAACTTTAGGCAGGCTATTACCAGGGGATGTTCAACAGAGGATTTATATCACATGTTGAAAAATGATTATTACTGTCAGAGAATTCATTTTCAGTTATTTATTTGTCCTCACTATATATGTATGTATGTTTGTATGTAAATGTATGTGTTATATGTATTTACTTGTGTGTGTGTTTACATAACACATACTGCAAAAGTTGGTTACGACCAAAATTAATGATAAAAAGTCATGGAAACAGAAAATGGTGAATGGTTGCAAATCTTACGTTATAAGATCGATCAGAAATATGAGCCACATCATGACTTCAATTTGAAATTTGGCAATGACACAAGAACTGGAGGCCATCGACTCGCTACGGTACTTATGTATCTTTCTAATGTTGAAAAAGGAGGAAGGACAGTCTTTCCTTATTTAAAGGTAATGGAGTCTTTTATTTATGATTTGCTCTACCACATAAAATATCTTCTTTTTTCAATACATAGATTAACCGGCTTTAAATACAATTGCATATTTTTGAACTGCGGCACCATTCTCATTCAGAAGGCATCTAAACTAGAAGAAAATGATTATTCGACGGAGTGTGAAAGAATGGGATTTTCAGGTAAAACGATATGAAAGTAGCATAGTATATTAACAATTATCTAACATTTTCCAAAAACAATTCTTCTAATACGTCAAATTGGAGCAGTGAAACCCAAAAAGGGGAACGCATTGCTGTTTTTTGATCTGAAAACAGATAATACACCAGATCCTTTGACCTTACATGGTAGTTGTCCAGTAGTACAAGGCGAAAAATGGTCTGCTACAAAATGGATCCACGTTGCTGCTTATCCACAGAGAACGAAGTCTGATCAGAAATGTGTTGATGACAATGAAATGTGCGCTCTATGGGCATCTCACGGCGAGTGCCAAAAAAATCCAAAATATATGGTGGGTCAGCAGGGAATTTTAAGAGGTCATTGTGGAAAGAGCTGCGGTGTTTGTACTTGAAAGTTTACACGTCAGTGTTAGTTTAAATCTTTCCTTTGGGCCGTTTGGTTTGAAATTAAACCGCATGTTTAGATACTGAGATGATTGTCGCGATATATGTCTTGGACACTTAATTGCTATTTTACATAATTAAGCATAACAAGCTTGTAACAGAGTTGATAGTCTCCCAACTATTCAATACAATGTAACAGGAGAGGCAACCAAATATAGTGAAAAAAAACAGCTACAACGAGCTTATTTAGGTGATGATTATGCATCCACGAGGCTATTATTTGCGGTTCTAAATTTCTATCATTATGCTAAACGAGTTATTCATATCATTGGTGAAATTCAAAATACATCACAGACCGGATAATGAAAGGTTATGTCTCGCGCATAACCGTTATGAAGAAAAATGTTGCTTACTGACCGAGAATACATGTTTTATGATGACGACTGTGCTATGATGCTTATAGACATTTCTAATCTAACATTAAAAGTAAAATTCTGTTAATAGTTAGATAAATATCACTGTTCTAAATTTCAAAGAAAATATAGACGTCTGGAGCGCATATATTTTGAGTAATTATCAAAACATTTGTTATTGATCTGATGAACATCCATTAATTAGGCTATGTTGCAACAACATTTTACTTCAACAAGGCACAAAATAAACATGAAATATGAAGTTATATATCTTTCGATGAGTAGATTAAACTCAACGACATTAATACCACATTAATACGAAAATGAAAGAAGTAATGTTTTCAACTAACTGAGTACCAACTAATTTCGCAACCAACAAAATTGACATGACCACATAACTGTAGGGACACCCTAAATCAATTCAGTTACCGTGTTTCCACTTAGCTAGATTATTCTTAGCAAATATATAAAGACTACCAGTACTACTACCACCCATAAAGCGCACACACATATTTTACAATGCAAACAAGCAGCCAAGTGGTAGTCTTTTTACTGGCATTGCTGTCGTACACCAGCACAGTATCAAAATCGGATTTTGCAGCAGATTACAACGAATGTTCAGATCAACTGATTGGATTAGCAACGTGTTTGCCATATGTACAAGGCGACGCCAAATCCCCGACTCCTGACTGTTGCGAAGGATACAAACAAGTCACTGCTAAGAGCGTTAAGTGTGTTTGTATTCTTATCAAAGATCGCAACGATCCCGGTCTTGGCCTAACTGTCAATTTGGACAGTGCTATTCAACTTCCTTCCAAGTGTCATTCTTCTTTTAACGCTACTACTTGCAATAGTAAGTTCCTTTCTTCTCTGCATCTTACATAAATCGAGTACTGTTCCTAATTTCACACGTTGATTTAATACATACAGGTCTTTTGAATCTTCCTCCAAATTCAAAAGCTGCTCAAGAGTTTCTGCAGTTTGAGAAAATTCTTCAAGGAAAAGACAAGGGTATAAATATTCTTGCATATTTGAATACATGTCTTCTACACAGTATTTGTGAACTGTTAAGTATCTTTGTCACAGAGTTCCTACATAAAAACCAACAAACAAAAAAGAAAAAGAAAAATGTGCTGCTGGATCCAACACTTGCATTACTTACATTTTTTATGTGTTTAGATCTTTAGCAATATTATTCTATTGTGCAGATAGTCATAGTGCGAGGGTGGTTAGCCCTTCTAGCAATACCAGTGCGAATGCTAGTGCAATTCCAAGTAGCGGAAGAAAAGATTGGTTCATCAACAATAGAATGACGTCTTGTGCAATGTTTACTCTGTCGCTGTTCCTATTCTCTGCACTGTAGAATAAGTTAGCAGATTTCATGTAATTATGGCTTTTTGTTTCCTATATGAAGACTTTAAGCACCGCTTCCAGCTTATATGAATCATTTCTTAGAGCGGTATATAAATTCATAAACTGATTCATGCTAAGAGATTATTCTTAACAAACAGTAACAATCCTAAACTATACAAGTCTTGTGTTATCCATTTTTCTGCTTTCCGTAGAATTATTATGATGCAATACATTGCCAGGGTATATACAGGGCCGGTTCAAGAGAGTGGGTTGCCCAAGGCAACTGAAAATTTTGGAAAACATCACTGTTGATGGGAACTGGAGCATGCGTTGCCCCAGGTGCTGAAATTACGAAAAATATCACTCAGCCCCAGTTGCTGAAATTACGAAAAACATCAACTGTGATGGGCATTGAACCCTGCCACCCCAAGCAAGAAACCTTTCTCTCTTCCACTACACTACCAATACTTTCAATTAATGTATAAAGTAATATTCATTAAATACTAAACTATTCAGACCACTTGTTTTCCTCCACCTTGTTGCCCCCATAAGAGGGTTGCCCTAGGCGGCCGCCTGTCAGACCTAGCCCTGGAACCGGGCCTGGGTATATACTGCATAAACTAAACCTAACACAACTTCTTTCGGCCAGTGTATCTATCATTAGCCATTTAATTAGCTACTTTAATCTGTGAAGGCAAATTAAGGATTTAATTTTTGAGGTATCATGTCATGGCTATGTATCAGGACACAATTTTGGTAAGGTTTTTTTGTCATACAAAATTGAGCTATATCAAGAGAACTAAATATCTGTTTAGGTAATTTTACATCGCATTTTAAGTGTAGGAATTTGGGTAACTCTCATGCACAGATTGATCATTCATCGATGATTTCCAAGTCTTTTTTATTTTGTTCTAAGTATCTGCAGGTGGTAATGATGTGAAGTAGATCACCTTCATCAAATAGCCATCGTCTCTAATCCGTTTGTGAATATGTTTCCAAAACCAAGTACAACCATTGTTAGTGTACATCCACTTTGAGAGAGAGTTTTTATTAATACCAACGAAAAAAATACAAGAGATCGATAACAATTATCAAAATTTTAGTAGAATTGATTTGTGGAGAAGAGAATTGAAGAAAATTAGGTTTAAATAAACCCTAATTAATGGAGGATAAACCCTATATTGCACCCTTAATCTTCTGCCGTCTTACCGTCTTGAATCTTGAAAATAGCTAATATAGTGAACCATTCTTCATTGACAAATGTCTGATTCGCCCCTTGAAGCTCTACAAGCGAATACACAAACTCTGAGCCGAAAAAACAAAACTGCACCGCGACAGCCGTCTGTCGTAATCTCTCAGACATCTGTCGCAACTTTCGGCTGCAGTAAACCTGCTGACAGACGTCTGTCACAAAATGAAAGACGCATGTCATAACTCTTGGGTTACCAAAGCCCAGAGCTTGTGACAGACGTCTGTCATCTGTTGTTTCAGCGGCACTCCACCTTTTTCTTTATATCTTCATCCTTCGAGCTCCGATTTGCGAACCATTTTCACTGTTATAAAGTTACTTCCGACCTCTTCAATTTTCCATATAGTGTCGCCAAAATTCAACACTCCACCTCAACACTATATCCATCTCCAACTTCAATGGTACCATACCATCATCAACAACTGATAGCACCAATTATCACCACTTCCACCTTCAACCAAACGTGATTGTTTTCCCAATGGGCTCCGGCAAAGCCACCGCCCATTGCACTCCATCAGCGAGCTCAAGCAAAGCCCTCGCCCACTAATGAAGTGTTAAAAACATCCAAATCCTAAACCGTCTCACCAAAGACTAAAGTGCTAAGGAGTGTAAACTAGCACTTATCAAGAAGATAGAATCACAATCTCTCACTGATACTCTTACTCGTCCATAACCAAGCTCCTCTCTCAACCGTGTCACCCCGTGGCACCAAACACTTTAACAAGCGAATCAAGTTTGAGCAATGCTCAAACTTCCTAACCGGCAATGTCTTAGTGAACATATCCTCCGCGTTATTCTTTATGTGCACTTTCTGAAGATATACTTGTTTATCTTCATCCATGACTACTAGCAGGGACGTAACTAGCCTATGGGTAAGGTGGGCAACTGCCCATCTCAAGAAAAAGAGAATTTAAAAGAATAAACAAATAGCTTCATTTCAGCCCAAACCCCTACCACATGCACAAACTATAAGTATAGAAAAAGTTTTGAAGTGATTGCACTTCAAAACTAAATTGCTGCTGGAGTATTGCTTCTTCTATGTTTGGAAGTGATTGCACTTTAAAACTAGACAGTTTTATACTAATTTTTTCTCTACTGTACATAACTATTTAATTAAAAGTTAGTGTTAATTTGTGTTCACTATTCTATGATGAAACTGGTTCTAGAATGACAACAAACATCATCCCTCAATAAGGTGCATGATGGTTTGTTTGGAAAAAAAAACCACAAGATGATATAGAATGAAAAATTGCTAAAAAAATTTAAGCATGAAGCCATGGATTGATTTCCAAAAAGTTCATAAAGCGCAATTTGAATGGAGTATTTACCATTTAGTCATCAATGTTTACTCATATGGAAGTTTGTCAAAATTATTCATATTGATGCAATTTATATAAACTCATTATTATCATTCTTGGTTATTATTATGTGTGATTGTGCCAAATCCTAAAGCAAATTAGTTAAACCTTTTTTTTTCAAAAATGTTTTTGACATCTACATAGTTACGCCCACCGCAAACCAATATCCTAGTTACGTCACTGGCTACTAGAAATGACTTTCTCACTTCAACATGCTTAGTCCGTGAGCTAAACGTCAAATTCTTCACCAAGTGAATAACACTCTGGCTATCATATTGAACATCGGCGCTATCATGCTCGTATCTTAAGTCACACAACAATCGCCTCAAGTAAAGTGCCTCCTTTGCCGCCTCCACCGCGGCTATCAACTCCACCTCCATAGTGGATAAAGCATTTATGGTTTGCAATCTCGATCTCCAACTTATGGCCGTACCACCAAGTGTGAAGATATATATGGAAGTTGATTTTCTTCGATCCCTATCACCGGCGTAGTTCGAATCATAATAACCAACCAACTTGCAATTCATCCCCTCACTACTGCCAAAAACAAGACCATGAGATAATGTACCTCTAAGGTATCTCAGTATAAGCTTTACAGCTTTTCAATGTGATTTTTTCGGATTAGCCATATATAGACTAACCATCCCAACGACATTTTCAATATCGAGTCTTTTACACACCATATCATACATCATCTCAGACGTCTGTCGCAACTTTTGGGCTACAATAAACCTGCTGACAGACGTCTGTCACAAAATGACAGACGTCTGTCATAATTCTCGGGTTACTAAAGCTCAGACTGTCATCTGCTGTTCCAGCAGCACTCCACCTTTTTCGTCATATCTTCCTCCTTTGAGCTCCGATCTGCGAACCGTTTTCACCGTTATAAAGTTACTTCCGACCTCTTCAATTCTCCATATAGTGTTGCGAAAACTCTAACAAACTTCTGCCGTAATATAATAAACATAAGTTCTCCTAGAAATGTAAAACACAACTAGCTAAAAAAATGCAAAGGTTTACAGTAGACAAAAGAATCAATTTGCAATTTCATGAGAGTAATTATATGACCAGTGGTTTCTGAAATATAGATTTAATTGCATCAGATGACCAATCTGGATATAGTGATTTGAGCAATGACAACCTCATGTACTCTGCAAATTTAAACACACCGCAGGTGCAGTTTGCGAGGGAAAAAAATGGTGATAGCAAAGGTTTTATATCAAAGTAATTGCACTGTAAAAAATAAAAAATTAATCAATTTTGAAAAATTACTGAAAATCCGACCTGCCGGATTCGAACCAGCGACCTAAGGATCTTATCTGCCAACCAACTACAGTCCTCCGCTCTACCAACTGAGCTAAGGTCGGATTTCAACAAATGGACTATTTAAACATAAATTCAGTGTGAGCATTTGACAACAAAGTTCAATATTAAAATCAAACAAGTTCTAGTTAGATTATATAATAACTTAATCATTGTTCTTAAAATGATGCTATACAACATATGTTTTATTAGACCAACATATTTTTTCTAAGATAATAAACTAAATGTTAATCGTTATGAAGAAGCAACAACTTTGAAGATGGTGAAATTATTGGAGCAAATATTTTCATAATGATATACATATAAAATTAAATATAAACCATAATCATAGCATATGTAGGTACACCTTAAAATGTAAACTCTTCAGGAATTGCCTGATATGTAATAGACATAAATTTCTTGTACTATTTTGGAGTTCTGTAACTAGAAACATAATAAAGTATGCAAAACAACACAAACTCAAATCTGCTGCATAAGTTAATAGCATAATAAAAATTCAATGGTACCTCTGGCTTCAGCGACTTGTGTTTTCCACAATGGTAAGTAATTCGACAAGGTTGACTTTACAATTTTGGTCGTACTTATGCCTAAATTAAAAAATACTAATCAAAACTAATATACATAGTTACTCAAGTTTTTACAAGTATTTTACAGTATTTTATATCATACCAGACATGTGCCTCCTACCAACATTTACATTGTTAAAAAAAGTAGCAATATTGTGTTCCTTTACCTGAAAAAACTTAAGTAAATACTACATATAGATTATATTTGAAACAGAAGACAGATTATTTAAAGAAGAATGAAATAACAAATTATACACGAGAATAGAGAGCGGCTGCAGGAGCTAGATGATCAATAGGTGTAGGACTCATGTTGTAAGCAGGAACGACCTTATAACCATCATGATAACCTTGCTAATGCGCGGCTTGATCAGGAGAAGTTCTTTGTACTAAAGGAAGGACCGTGACACTGCAATTCGAAGGAAAAAGAAAAATGTAATGGGCTAAGCATCCGGCTTATAAAACTAATGATAGCCAATCAAAGAAGAAGAAAAATAAATTTAATGGCAATTTCTTTATTACAACATAGGAATATGGATTCATGTTTCTCTATATCTAGTGGTAAATTAATTTGTTTTATAACAAAAGAATTTACATATGTTTTCCCGACCCACTTCGTATTTTACTTTGGGATTTTATGTTAAACATAAAAATACTTCTGTAATATATGTATTACACGGGTTTACATCGTCTAATATAAAATGATTAATTGTGTAAGTAGTCCACTCCCATTCAACTTTGCGAGGCTAAAAGAATCCTACGACTTTCATATTTTCTTCCCAAACTGACATATTTATGCTAAAAAAATAGAGTATAATGGTCCAAAAGGAAATATGTCTAACACTACAAAATTAAAATTGCGAGCAGGAGGTTCGTTTTCTCTTTACCTGTCTTTGGACACAATTATCACAGTAGCTAGTTTATTCCGAATTGTGCGTAGCTCAAAACTACTCCATCATCTTCATACACTTAAGCCTGCTGGACATCAGAATCCTAAATAGTGCAGTCAAGCATGAAGAAGAATAAGAGAATCACCAATTGCTGGATTCCTAGATAAATTGACAAAAATCTGTCAGCTATCTATATAACATTGCGAGCCAAATTGAAAAGACGGTGTCTTTACCTGGCATTTACGAGAGACTTTACATTTAACCATTACTCCTATATTAGCAAGTGCCCGCTTTAATTTATAACTGAATTTTCACTCCTCTCGGCATAATTTCTGTAACTAAAATTAAAACTTAAAACATACCTAAATATCTCCTTGTAAAAGTTATAACCGAATGACACAAAAAAGTAGAGAATTAGTAAATAATATCACAGTTACAAAGAAAATTAAATACTTTCTTACAAATTGGTTCACTTATAGGCATGTAATAAAAAGAAAGGGGAAGTAGAAGTTACGTGTCTAGACTGTAGAGCGTGAGACGAGCAAAAGGAAATGGATGAATATTCCAATGAGCACGTCCATGAAAAAATAAGAGGCCGTGTGTTTTCATTTTGAGTTTTGTATTTTCGGTTTTCAAAATTTATAACAAGATAAATAGAGATAGAAGAAAAATGTTAAAAAAATTTTAAGCACCGCGACGATGATGGAGGACGATGGAGGGAATAAAGGGACGGCGGAGAACGATGAATGGAATGGAAGGATGGTGGAGTAATGGATTTCCCAAAACACGAAAAACAAAATAAATTTATTTTCTACTTTGTGTGTTAACTTCATTTTTCAAATTGTTTGTTTTTTAATTACCCAATCCGTTCAGTGATGCCAGGGCATGTGGCATTCTGAAACATATTATCTGGGTAATCTCAAGAAATATTTTTTTAATTTATCCCGTTCGACAGTAGAGAACCGTGTGCCATTGGGCCTTTAGTGCCGAGCTCTTACCTTAATGCGTTTTTTTTTGAAAAATATGTTTTACTCTTTGAGATGGGTTTAGAGTTTCGGTTTATCCATGGCTAATATTTAAATTATTTAAATATTTAAATTATGCGATAGTTAAATTAGAAGTTGAAAATGTGGAATTTGTTATATAAGTTAATTTTAGTTGGCATTAGTGAATATAATAAAGAGGATGTTTTAAAGTAACTATAATATAAACCCAAGTGCAAAAGGGCAAAAGAGAAAGAGAAGCTATACCATCCTATCCCCTTTTCCTTAATCATTTCATTTCATTCTCAAAAATCAAACTAAGAAAAACATGGCGGCCACCATTACAAACCAAAGAAGAAGATGGAAAGCTAAAGAAGAAAAGAAACAAGACAAATTCCATCATTTCAATAAATAAAGGTGAAAAATATGCATCTACCTTTTTATGTTTTGATGTTTTGGTCTGGATTGGATGTAAATCCAAATTTTGATTATTATATGTCATGCATATGGACTAAATAATCATATATATGGGTTAATAGTTGTTATTTGGGAATTTATGGGATTTTCCTAAAAGGTGATGTGAAAAACTAAAATTTTGATCTCCAATGTTCTATTTTTGATATGACGTTTGAAACATTATTTTGAAGATGAGTTTTCAAATTTATAATTTTTGAAAATATTATGAATTTTCTAATTGAAAAAATTGTTGATTTCAAAATTTAAAATATGAGAAATAATTATTTTAGTCTGAAATTTTGTTATGTTGGTAAGTAAACAAATATTTTTGAGAATTTTTGTGGATATTTCTCAAATAATTACAATGATATATAAATTTTTTTGTGCAAAAAGGGCTTGTTTGCAAAAATGTAACAACCGATATAATTTAAGGAAAACTATATTTGGAAAATGAAAATAAATTTTCCATTTTCAAAACTCTGCAAGAGTTCTAAAAGATTATGTTGGCCAATGAGATTTTAACAAATAATTTGGTTTGGTGAAGGGTTTATACTTTAAAAGCGAAGAGTCGGTTTTAAGTCCTCGTGCATAGCTCAGTTGGTTAGGGATTCTTAGATCAAGGAACAAAGTTACTTCAGGTCGCGGGTTCAAGTCCTAGTAAGCTGCGCCGTGTAACCCTTAAGATGTGGAGCGGGTATCCCTCGAAAAAGCGAGAATGTTTGGAGGATTGATGCTAGTATAAAAATATTTATAATAAACTTGAGTTATGTTGTATAAAATATTTATAATAAACTTAGATGATTTATAAATGATGCTAGTATAAAAAGAGAGAGGATACACTAAGCGATAATGAAATAAATTTAACTTAACAAGGTTAAATGGAATGAAAATTCATTGGATGATAAATAAAATGAATGTCATTAAAATAAATATTAATCAATCGAAAGTAAAACGATTGAATGTAAATACATTAAATTGTAATCAATCAAATGTGAATGCAACAAATATTGGTTGATTAAATAGAAATGGATTAAAACCAATTTAGTTGAATGTAAAATTAAAAGCGAATGAATTGAATATAAATCCATTAAATGATTAAGGAAATGAATGTTAATCAATTGAACGTGAATAAATTTAAGGTGAACCAATTAAATTCGAAAGAAATCCATGTGAATAAATTGAAAGCAAACAAATTTTATATAAATGAAATAAATGTCAATGAATTAAAAGTAAATCAATTTAATATTGATAGGAAATGAAAGTACAATAAACTGAATTGACATTAGGAAGTGTGAATTGGTATTGTTGTGAATGAGATTGGATGGATATTGTTTGTTGGATGTTTGTTTGTTGCATTTGCTATATTCGTTTATGGTTATTGCATGTTAACTCCCTTTTAGCAACGACTTACGAGTTAAAAAGCTTAAAGCCTGTGTACTCAGCGACTCACGACTTAGTTGCTAAGAAGGAATCTACAACTTAGACGACTTACGACCTACCAGGTTAAGCAGCTTGCGACCTAGGGGAACTTCGCGACTTAGCTACTCAACGAGTTAAAGACTCTATAACTTAAGAAGGTTTCGATTTAACATGCTACGACTCATCAAGTTAACTCTTCTACGACTCAAGAGACTCAGCGACTTAACTTGCCTAGCGACCTAACTATCTGGAAGGCCTTAAGTCGTCTACGACTCATGGTTTGCTATAAGTCGTCTACGACTCAAGGTTTGCTATAAGTGGCCTGCAACTTAAGAGCTTCACGACTCAACGAGACAAGTTTTCTACGCCTCATGGTCTTACGACTCATCAGGTCCAACGAGTCATGGAGATTTACGACTCATAAGAACTGACGACTCATGAGGTCTTACGACTCATCACTCTGAAGACTCATGAGGTCTTACGACTCATCACTCTGAAGACTCATGAGGTCTTACGACTCATCACTCTGAAGACTCATGAGGTCTTACGACTCATCACTCTGAAGACTCATGAGGTCTTACGACTCATCACTCTGAAGACTCATGAGGTCTTACGACTCATCACTCTAACGACTCAGGAGGTCTTACGACTCATCAAGTTTACGACTTAAGGGCTATCAAACTGGAATCCAAGGCCCTTGCCTGTGCTACTTTGATCTGATGAGTCGACTACGACTTAGCACTTCTCTTCCAACTGAGCCACAAGATGGACCATATGGTGCCCACGAGACATCTTAAGTCGAATACGGGTCATGACTTCCCATGAGTCGGTTACGACTCATGACTTGGCCAAACCGAGAGCCCAGAAATCTGCTCCTATAAATAGGCCACCACCTCCAACATGAAAAGGACTTTGGGCCATTCATTTCTCCAAGCGCCGTTACGCTGTCGAAACCTCCTCTCATTCAGCAATCAAAGATCTTCAAGCATTCGAGACACTACAACGATCTTCGAGAAGAGCTCCTAACATCCAACACGGATTCGTCGAGTTTCATCATCAAAGATCGAGCTAGTAGTCAAGAGTGCTTTCATGATCAAGTTGTATTGTATTTTGAAGGATATTGTATCAAATTGTAATTGAATCAGCAATAAAAGTCTATAAAGTGGACGTAGGCTCAATTACGGGTCGAACCACTATAAATCTGTTGTTCATTTACTGCTTTTCTGCTATTTTCAGCTTATATTCTGTTCCCGTACCAACGGGTGGTGCTTTCACAATTCTATTACACACACCGGGTGTTAGCGTTCACTTTTTACCGTTAACATTTTGGTGCTTTCATTGAGAGCCCAACTCAGGCGATCATCCACCGTTGCTTCGCAAAGACTCATAAAAAGAACCTCTCTTAAAAACCAGATCCGAAATAATGGCTCCTGGAAGAAGAGGTAGACCTATCAGATCCGGAAATGCTCACGAAGGGACTTCCGCTTCCCCAACAACAGACCAAGCAACTCCAACGTTGGAGTCACCAGGGCTGAATTGGATGACGCAGTTTCTGGATTATACCAACAAATTGAAACTCAAAATGCTTTGATGATGGATAGAATAACTGCCCTGCTCGGGGCAAATCGTCGACCAGAAAACCATCAAACCACCCTTCCTAAAATGCCACCTTTCCAAGCTGATGGTTCTATGCCGCAACCAACTTATCATGAACATATGCCCGGGCAGACTTCCGAGGGAAGAACTGGTGCTTGCCCGGAGGTGTCTTTGAACAATAAAGAGTACCTGTCTGAAATGGTTGGCCGCATCATGAAAGAGAGCATGCAAAGGGAAGAGGATGAGGCTGACTGGGGATTTGCGCCAAGCAGAACTCCGTTTACTGAAAGGATCCTGAGAGCAGAATTCCCAAGGAAATTTGCACCTCCTACTATCCAAGCCTATAGGGGAACCACTGACCCTAATCATTTCCTATACAAATACGATTGGCATATGACCGGTGCAAGAGCATCAGACGAGATCAAGTGTCGATACTTTCCAGTATACCTGGAAGGTGTGGCTTTACTTTGGTTCACAAAGCTTCTAGTTCGGTCTGTAGATAAGTTCTCTGACTTAACGCAAAAGTTTAAAGAACAGTTCAGATTGTATGCTTCAAAAGCTAAGGATATAATGTCACTGTCTAACCTTGAACAAGCGCCCGGAGAATCAATCAAATCTTTCTTGAGCCGTTTCAATATAGCTTTAGCCGAAGTAGAAAATGCGGAACCACGCATGATCCTGACTTATTTGATGCGAGCCATTGATAAATCGAGTAAATTTGGAATATGGCTAAAGATGAAGGAACCGAACTCACTTGATAAATTCTATAAAAAGGCCGACGAGTTCATTCGCCTTGAAAGCCTTTCTATGACGTCGAAGGTGGTTGCTGCCCAAACTAATAACAACAGTGTCCCATCTAAGAAAAGAGAATCTGAAAGTCAGAAAAGGGAGAATGAAGGAGGAAAGAACCAGGGAAATGAAAAGAAACCTCGCCGCTTTAATTCTTCGGATTATACTCCTTTAACTGATACACCAAGAAATATCTATTTTGCAACAAAAGACGTTGTCCGGTATCCTAAGCCACCTGAGATGACGAAAGGTGCGAAGAGTAATGGAAAATTCTGCCAATTTCACAATCAACCTGGCCATAACACTGACCAATGTCGCCAGTTAAAGAAAGTGATTGAAGAATTGCTGGAACAAGGTAAACTCCAACAATACGTTAAGAGAAGCGGAGTCAATCCAACCTCATCCACTCGGGATCAACAACACCCTACCCATCAATCCGATTCTCACAACAACACTACAGTGGAAGATTCAGAAAAGCTTGTCATTAATGCTATCACAGGGGGACCATACCCAGCAAGCAGAAGTTGGGATGACTACTAATTACCCACAAAACTGCGGCTGGGGCATCTCTCACTTTCTCTGGCATAAAAATCCAAAAGCTATGAATCAAGCACAAATGGAAATCCAGCTTGGAAATTCTGAAACAACAATAACTAGCATTCATTTTTACTTAACAGCATTGCTTGAATTTGTAAAGATAATGATGGATGTGTAACCTCTGCATTGTAAACCGCTGAGAAATCAGCGTGGCTCAATAATGAAAAACTATGCATTCTGTGTTTTCTATCATAAAATACCTGTTATATTTCGATGTGTAAATACTCTAAATGTATTGCTAAAATGTCGATCTAATACTGCAGGTCATTAAAGCAAAGCCCACCCATTGCAAAGCTAAGCGAGTCTTACAAATCATTTATTAAAGCAAATTTCAAGCAACAAAAATTCCAAACTCAAATCCCATACAAGAGGAACTTCACATAAAAAGTTGACGGCTCCACTGCGTCAAGCCCTCGTTAACTGGTTGCGATCGTTGATATAAAAAGGCATCCAACCAAATAACTTGCGTTTACTCTGTGGAGTCATTCAACAGTGAAGTCTACTTCTTCGGATAAAGCAATTTACTTGCAAAAGAAAGGAAGACGCGCTTGGAAACGATGATAAAGGATCGCAGATTGGCGAATGATAATACAACATGAGCGGGAAAACGTGGAAACAGCCAAAGGGATGTATGCGTCTCAACAGGAAAGCATGTAGATCCACTAAAGGGATACCTTCCCAAGCAGAAGGAATAAGACCCTCGCTAACTGATTGTGATGCATCCGATTAGGCAGCTTGTGTCCATCCCATGGATCTACTTGCCCCTAAGACGCAACCTTCCTGGCACACAAACCAAAGCCCTCTAACGAGGCACGCCAATAAATGGGCGTGCTTTACTCAATCAAAAAGATTGGTAGTACCACCGAAGGGGCACCTCGTTAATTGATTGCGATCGTTTGTACAAACAAACATCCAATCAAGCAACTTGCGCCTGTCCCGTGGACCCCTCCGACCATGAGAAAGTAACTTCCAGGCAATCAGAAGCCCTCTTCGGAGGCACAAGCCCTCTTCGGAGGCACAAGCCATCTTCGGAGGCACAAGCCCTCTTCGGAGGCACAAGCCATCTTCGGAGGCACAAGCCCTTTTCGGAGGCACAAGCCCTCTTCGGAGGCATAAGCCCTCTTCGGAGGCACAAGCCATCTTCGGAGGCAAAAGCCCTTTTCGGAGGCACATTTCACCTGTGTAGAAGTGCAAAATGCTTCTCTTCGGAGACCCACTTCACCAGAGCTGAAATGCCAAAACTGCTTCCCCTCAGAGGCCAAAAATGCTTCTCTTCGGAGACCCACTTCACCAGAGCTGAAATGCCAAAACTGCTTCCCCTCAGAGGCCAAAAATGCTTCTCTTCGGAGACCCACTTCACCAGAGCTGAAATGCCAAAACTGCTTCCCCTCAGAGGCCAAAAATGCTTCTCTTCGGAGACCAAAACTGCTTCTCTTCAGAGACCAAAATTGCTTCTCTTCGGAGACCAAAGTTGCTTCTCTTCAGAGACCAAAAGACCTCTTCAGAGGCGTACTTCACCTTGCTTGAAGTACCAAAAATAAACCCTTTACTGGGGCATAAAATCAAGACCTCCTTCAGAAGCTCATTTCATTATACAGGAAAATTCACTTTCAAACAAATAAAAGTGATCATTCCCAGAAGTCGAAATGTTCTTCAGGAAGAAAAAGAAAATAAAAATTTTTCTCCAAAGACAAGATATACTCTATTAAAAAGCAGAATAATTCTTCCCTGAAAAAGTGGAAAGTTATTCTCTAAAATAAGAGTATCGGTCTTGTGAAAGCAAGAAATATTACAATATACTTGTGGTATGAGGGCAGCATTATGCAATTCAGTTACAGTAATAAAAGTAATATACAAGCGACATACCACAAGTTCATTGCAATATCACGTAATAAAGATGTGGAGTAAATGCGTTCTTGAAACACAGACAAAAGTTTGTACAAATAGAAAGAATCGTTTACTCTACACTTCAAATGAAAAACAGATGTATTCCTACATACACAAGAATTTGTACAAGAAAAATATCTATTTATTTCAACACTATGAGAAATTTTTTACATTGTACAGGTTACAAAAAGAAGCGAAGACCGGTATCCGCACAATCCCCGGTCAATACAAAAAGCAGAAAAGACAAAATCGAACTCATTTCCCCTTCTTCCCACCCTTGGAGCTTTTACCCGGCCTGGTAATTAGCTTCGTAGGCCGTATCGGAGAAGAAGGAGAAAGAGACTCAGCCGGATCAATCTCTGCTTCATCCCCAGCAGTAGAAGAACTCTTCTTTCCTTTCTTCGAAACCGCACGCTTTCCCTTCTTCTTGGAAGAAGACTCGCTCCCCGGAGCAAGAAATGTGGAAAGCTTTGTGTCGTAGTCAAAAGACCGCTCCGGGGTCTTCTCGCTATCTTCCAGACCTTCTGCCTTCTGTTCTTCGGAAGCAAGTGGTTCGTCTAAACCTTGAAGGGCTGCTATGGGTTCTTCCTGTGAACCTGGTTGAGAAGCCGGAAGAGATATAACTTGAGAAGGAGGAGGAACGACAGCTGAAGAAGAAAGAGTTGGTGCAGTTTCCGGCACGACTGCTGCATAATAAAAGAAATCAAAATCAGTATTCTCCGAGAAAAAAAAAAAGAAGATCGTGAATCGTCAAAGTTACCTGGAGAAGCCGGTTTAGCGAGATCGATCTCAAATTCCCGAGCTTGGAAGTCCTTCATTGCCTCTTCCTCTGTAGGGGTGGTTACAGTTTCTTTGTCAACCTTAGCGGGAGGCGTGGAATGAGAACTAGAGCCAGCAATATCCGTGTAAGCTAAAGCCGAAGTATAAGCAGGAGCAATAGGAGGGGTTTCTTTCTCAGGAAGCTTCTCTCCCGTCGCCTCGGCCCGCACTCGGATAAGCTGCTCTTTTCCTTTGGCAAGGGCAGCGCGATCGCTCTCACCTAAGTAGGTAGCTTGAAGATCTGTTTCAGAATATCCGACACCACCAAATAAGTCAATGATAGCCTCCCATACTTCCGCTAAGGTGACTTCATATTCTGGTCCCAAAAATGAAAGGCTCCCACGCCCCAGGACACAATGCATATAAAAGTCGAACAGAGTCGCGTCAACGGTGGCTATGGTCGCCTTATGGGATTCTTCGGCTGCAGCTTTACCAGAGAGAACTTCATCACGCTCTCTTTCAGCCTTCAGTAGCTGAGATTGCAGTCTTATAATTTCTAAATCTTGAGAGCTGACTTTCTCTCGAAGTTGAACGGCATCATCGCGGTATTTTCTTGTAACCTGCTGTTCTGCTTCGAGTTTCACCTCAATATCTCTCTGAGCAGCATGGGCGTCTCGAACTTGTTATTGAAGCATTTCTTCTTTCTGAGAATAAGAAGTGGAAGAAGTAGCAAGCTCTTTTTTAAGTCTTTCAACTTCAGCTTCGAGCTTCACATAACCATCGCTAATGCTTTTCATCTCCGCGTCATGCTGCTTACGCCATTTGTCCCACTCAGATTTATCATTTTCCATGGTCATCATCGCCTCAAGGTTCATATGGTTGACCCTTTGAAGTTCATCAACCAGCTTCTGCCATCCAGACATTCTTTCGATGTCAAGTTTCACAGCATCGACATTTTTCAGCATCGCCTGCTTATCAATGGGGACCAAATCCAAATCAAAACGCACTCCTTTCAGACACCAATTCGGAAATCGGCTCTGGAGTGTGGGAGGACCATCTCCAGCTTGGTACTGTGGCCTATTAATGATTGTCTGGATGTCAGATTCCTTAAGGGCAGGGGAACCAGAAGATGTATTAGGAGGAATAGAAGCGGTAGTCTTTTCCGAGATATTAGATGTATCTTTCTCGCCAAGTCTGATCCATTTGCTGGAATCATCGGAAGTATGACTCTTCCCCTTATCATCGTAAGATTTCCTCTTGTAAGGATCGTCGCTTCTGCGGGAAGAGTCACGACGCTCGTCCCTACTCCCATAGTATTCCTCATCTTCTCTCCGGCGACGCTCTTCATGAGCTCGCCTCTCATGAGCCTTTCTGGCAGCCCTCTCCTCATCGGTTTCCTTCACAGCACCGATATAACTCCTAAAGTCATAAGCCTCACGGCTTCCGTAACGCTGGAATTTGTTGAAGTAAGAGCCGCTTCGCCCCATCAAAGAACCTGAAATTGAAGAAAAAGACCAGTTTTAGAAATCCTCAAGTTGAAGAAGCTAAGTGCATATAAGTGCCAAAGTTTTAAGTGTGTGTGATGTGCAAACTACACGCGTCAGACTACAAACCACTTTTGGGTGTAGAAATGGCAATAAGTTGTGTGGAAGGCGTTGTGGTTTGTTGCAAAGAAGAAGTTGCTTCGACAACAGGAGGGACCACTTTAGAAACATCATCTTTAAAGAGCTCCTGAGAGGTTATCATGATGTCGCTCAGACTGTCAAAAGTATCGTCGCCATGGTGCATGGGAGAATTATCTTTTTCAACTTCCACCTCAGCCGTCTTTTCAAGAATGTGAAGATTTTCCTCCTCTTCAACAACCGGGGCAAGTGCTAACTTACTGGACGATCCAGCAATGTCGGTAGGAGTAGAACACTTTACCAATGAAGTCTCAGCGGTAAGTTCTTGTGGTAAAAGTTCTTTAGCAGGAACAGGGGCATTTGACTCCTCAGCAGGAGAATCAGGAACTTCATGTGGCTGAGTGGAACGGGAAGGATGTAAGAGTCCAAATTCGTGGAGGAACTCATCTCTCAATAGAAATTGAACACTCCTCTCCTCGACCGGCACGGCCATAAGCCTCTCAAAGGTAGTCTTGTGACGAGGTTCCCTAGAGGGGGAAGGAAGCGCTGAAACAGTAGAAAAAGAAGTTAACACTCGACATTTTGGACTTCAAAGAATTTAGAAAACACAGGGAAAAGATAGATAATCGTACTTCCCACTCTCCAAATGGCGTAAAATCCCGGGGGACAACGAACAAAGAAAAACTGGCTCAGAAACCCAGGAACGCTTTCAGGAAGACCTATAATCAGTTTACGATTCCTGGCACTCCTTACAACTGTGATAGAGGGATGGTCTTTGGTCTTTGTAAATGAGCATAGGAAGCAAATTTCTCCAAAACTGGGAAAACGGTCCAGCACTCTCCTAAAAAGCACACACAGTCCCAACAGGATGGCGTAGCCATTAGGATGAAGTTGAAAAGGGGAGATAGATAATCGAAGGAGAAGTTCTCGGAGGCAGTCATTAAACGGGGGAATCGCTCCACTCAAGCACATTTGGCGGTTCACTGCGACAAAGCCATGGGGCGGCCTATCAGCAGTGTCATTTACTCCAGGGAGCAAAGCGTCAGATTCAGCAATGCCAAACTGGGTGCATAGCTGACGGAAGACTTTATGACTCAGAGTAGTAGGAGTCCTCTCCGGGGGATCATTCAACGGAGTAGCAATTGGAAAAGCTTCTCCACTTGGTTCCAAGTCTTCTTGATGAGATGCCATTCTACACAATCAGCTGAATGTTCAAAAGTGAAGGTGCACGTTTCCTAAAAAGTGTGAAGTGCTGTGCAAAACTAATGAAAACAAGAAAAAACAAGTATAACTGGAATTAAACTAACTGACAATCAGGCAAATACGAGATTTCAGAACTTGTTAATACTCAAGTGTAGTGTTGATGCAGACAAATCAGTTTTAATTTACCATTACGATTTTGCTTTAATACTTCACTTGAGTTGGTTATTGTGTAGCATTTCACTCATACAGTTCATTTAATTTAATTTTCTCTTTATCAACTAATCTGTCATTCGATGTGGGCAGTCAGTGGCAGTATATTAGTCCCAGTATTCTGTGAATGTTGTGTTAAGCAGGTTATTTTCATTAAAGTCAAGACAGTGTGAGAGGTAACACAACACAGTTCAAATTCAAGAGTTCAGCCAACTTCTGTGCAAAATCATCTAAGTCTTAAGTCGTTAACACGACCTATCATGAGTCGGGGCTTTTAGGTCATGTTAGGCGAGTCAAGATGTTCAAGGCATGTTCTCTTAAGTCAGGTCATTCAAGTCCAAGAATTCGAAGTCATAAAGTTCAAGTTATTAAGTCGTTCGGATGGGTTCACGAGTTACGAGTTAAGGGCTATCTCATCCACGACCTGGTCATTCAGATGTGCTTGCAAGATTAAACCTTAAGTGTTATCTCGTCCACGACCTAAGGGGCAAGCTATGAGTTAAATCAAGTCGTCAGTCCTTAAGTCGTACTGCAAAGAAAAGTTTCAAGTCTGAATGCAAAAACGCAATGTCCTAGGTCGTTACCGACCTACGACCTACGACCTACTTAAGGTCGTCAAAAATTAAGTCGCGGTTTCTGTTCAAAGGTGTTAGTTCATTCTCCCCAGTACATCGATTCGCCGAACTCCTAACCCGTTAACCCATTAGCCTCTCCTTCAACCAAAACTCTCGTCTCCTCAACGCACTCAATCATCTCGAAATCACCATACACCTAGTGTAATGATATTCCATCACAAATCACAAATCGGTCAAACTGAATCGCCGCAATCCATCATCTTGTTCACACAAGACTGTCCAAGGCTAAGACAAATCATCTTGAATCCATCAATGATCAATTGAAACAAGGATTGCAGAGAATTACGGCATGGGAAAAGGGGGGTCAATGGTGAAAATGGGATTCGTAATTGGGTGATAATCGAGGAATGAATAGCAATTGAATCCACTTACGCAATACGAAATCGAAGATGTCTGGCAGTCGAGTAATTGAGTTTGTCTGAGAGGAACTTGAATGCTTGCAAATGATAGAATGAAACAGGTGAAGGAGAAGAAGGAACGACCTAAGCTATTTATGCCCTGGGACAGTGAAAGGTGAATCGACACATCCGACTTACGACTTATACTAAGTCGTTCACGACCTACGACTCATCTTAAGTCGATCGAGATCTAGCACACTCATCAAGAAGCAAGCAAAGGAAATCGAAGCACACGACTTACGACTTAAGACGTATACTTCGAGGGGCAAATGTTAACTCCCTTTTAGCAACGACTTACGAGTTAAAAAGCTTAAAGCCTGTGTACTCAGCGACTCACGACTTAGTTGCTAAGAAGGAATCTACAGCTTAGACGACTTACGACCTACCGGGTTAAGCAGCTTGCGACCTAGGGGAACTTCGCGACTTAGCTACTCAACGAGTTAAAGACTCTATAACTTAAGAAGGTTTCGATTTAACATGCTACGACTCATCAAGTTAACTCTTCTACGACTCAAGAGACTCAGCGACTTAACTTGCCTAGCGACCTAACTATCTGGAAGGCCTTAAGTCGTCTACGACTCATGGTTTGCTATAAGTCGTCTACGACTCAAGGTTTGCTATAAGTGGCCTGCAACTTAAGAGCTTCACGACTCAACGAGACAAGTTTTCTACGCCTCATGGTCTTACGACTCATCAGGTCCAACGAGTCATGGAGATTTACGACTCATAAGAACTGACGACTCATGAGGTCTTACGACTCATCACTCTGAAGACTCATGAGGTCTTACGACTCATCACTCTGAAGACTCATGAGGTCTTACGACTCATCACTCTGAAGACTCATGAGGTCTTACGACTCATCACTCTGAAGACTCATGAGGTCTTACGACTCATCACTCTGAAGACTCATGAGGTCTTACGACTCATCACTCTGACGACTCAGGAGGTCTTACGACTCATCAAGTTTACGACTTAAGGGCTATCAAACTGGAATCCAAGGCCCTTGCTTGTGCTACTTTGATCTGATGAGTCGACTACGACTTAGCTCTTCTCTTCCAACTGAGCCACAAGATGGACCATATGGTGCCCACGAGACATCTTAAGTCGAATACGGGTCATGACTTCCCATGAGTCGGTTACGACTCATGACTTGGCCAAACCGAGAGCCCAGAAATCTGCTCCTATAAATAGGCCACCACCTCCAACATGAAAAGGACTTTGGGCCATTCATTTCTCCAAGCGCCGTTACGCTGTCGAAACCTCCTCTCATTCAGCAATCAAAGATCTTCAAGCATTCGAGACACTACAACGATCTTCGAGAAGAGCTCCTAACATCCAACACGGATTCGTCGAGTTTCATCATCAAAGATCGAGCTAGTAGTCAAGAGTGCTTTCATGATCAAGTTGTATTATATTTTGAAGGATATTGTATCAAATTGTAATTGAATCAGCAATAAAAGTCTATAAAGTGGACGTAGGCTCAATTACGGGCCGAACCACTATAAATCTATTGTTCATTTACTGCTTTTCTGCTATTTTCAGCTTATATTCTGTTCCCGTACCAACGGGTGGTGCTTTCACAATTCTATTACACACACCGGGTGTTAGCGTTCACTTTTTACCGTTAACATTGCACAATCCATATTATATACCGATTTTACACTTTATATATATGTTCTCATTTGGTTATTGAGTGTTTAGTAGGTATGGATGGCGTATGCTAGCTTTTGGAGCTCGATTACGCATTATGTTGCTTTTGCTTGCTTAATACGAACGAACTCGCTCGTGTTATTAATAATAAGGTACGTATCTCGGATTACATACCGCGATTTTATATTTTTGCCCCTCGGGATGCCTCATCATTGAGATGAGATGTATATTTGATATATATTGGGTATATTTGAGTTATATATTATATTGTAAAAAATTTTCGATCGAGCCGTGTAAAGGAGACTCAGCCGAAATTTTCCATTAATCCGGGAGTTAGAAAAAATTTGATGTTTTAAAATTTTTTATAACTTGTTTATATATATAATTTATATTTTCCGTAAAAACGATATCGTAGGGGCGTAGCGAGAGCGTAGTAAGGGTTTTGTAAATAAGATTTTGATGTTTTATAAGTTGATTATTTAAAAAAGTATATCAAGTGTTAAATTCTGTACTTAAACCCTTTTCGAGGACGAAAATTTTTGAGTGAGGGAGAATGTAACGACCCGTATTTTTAACTATTTTAAAATTATAGAATTTGATATAATTATTGAATAAAAATGGTTAAAAATAAAAATTAATGATTTTGAATGTAAGTTATTGAATATGAACTTAACAACTTTGAAATAACTAATTTCGAAGATTTTGGAAATAACGAGTATTGAAATAAAATTCTATATATTGAATGTGTTTATAATCAATAATAGAAATTTAGTGATAAATATTGAATTATTAGATAGGAATGATAATTGTTGATAACTAAAATTCAATTAAAAGGAATGGTTATTAATGTAAATTGTTGAATAATTTAATTATTTAAATTTATAATTGGAAATTATTTGAATAATTGAATTCTGGATTTTATGTGAATGAAAATGATGTCAAAATTTGATTTAAATTTGATTTAAATACGAATGAAGATGGTTAACATTTGAAATTGGATTTAAAGGTGAATAATTAAAAATTGGGAATTTTATATTATAATTGACGAGTGAAAATAGCCATTTTTGCTACTGTCTCGGATTTCGATGAAATTAGTTTCATCGGATCCGTAATAGTGAATTATTGTAGGATTTCAAGTTTCGTAGCAATCAGACTTGTCGTTTGGCCGTGCGAACTTGAAACATGTAGAAATTTATTTCAGAATTTAATTAATATAATTTGATTTGAAAAGCTATTTTCTGCATACGATCGAATTGGCTTCCGAAATTAGTTCCATTATGTTCGGAATGGAGGTAAAATATTGGGAACACCAAGCGGCACGCTTTGTTGGAACTCGAGAAATTTCGAACGTTAAACGCCTGATATTTTCAAATTTAATAATAATATAAATATCTCCATCCTTATCCCACTACTCGTTCAAACCCACGTTCCCCTTTTCAACCATATATTCCTCTCTCTCTCTCTCTCCCCTTTCTTCTAATCGCAAATTCTTAGATTCATCTAAAAAAAATTGCTGCTAAAAAAAAGAATTGCAAGTCGTGATTCGGTGGAGGGAGGCGGCTCGACTTTGAATCGCCGACCTAGAGAGCAAGAGACGCGCGCATGAAACTCAAGGAGGTGGCGAAGGCGTGGCTGTGGTTCGATGTTTGGGGCTTGGGTCGCGTTTCTGTGGGCGTGGCGTTGTGATGGGGTTCAGGTGGTGAGTGCAGTCGGCGACAACCTAGCAGTGGTAGCCGCGATCGATTTCTTTTTTTAAAAAAAAATTACGCGAACGTAGAAGAAAAGTAGCAGCCGCGTGACTTGCCTGGATGATGAGCAGAAGGATTAGGTAATGGTTAATTTTTTAATTTTATTATTTCAAGTTTATGTTAATAATAATTTTATTCTTATCGAATGCTAATTATTGCGTAATTACTTCATACGAGGTCCAATTCGGGCGAAACGAGTTGCTGTGTATTCATATCGACGTCTTCTACGACATGATATCGAGTTGAAATTTATCTGAAGCTGAAATAATTTTTCGGTTCAAATAGAACGGTGAGTGTTTATACGCTCACAATTGACTGAAATAATTTTTATGTTAGTTAAATTCTATCGTGAAGTGATTTAAATTTTATTGACAGTTGTTTGATAAATTTAATTGACGTTTAAATGGACATTTGGATTTAATTGATAGAATTTGAATTGACAGTCAAATTGAATTAGGATTTAAACTGCTAGTAAAATTCCTTAATATCGATAATTGGTTAAATTGTTATGATTTTTGACTGTTTGGATGTTGGTTGTGATGGATAAAAATTTGATTGATATTTTGGATGATTTGGATGTTTGTTTATTTTGATATATCATGTTATCATCCTGTATATTATTTATAGTATACAAAACCGTAAACCAAATTATTGCGAATAAATTAAGAAATAGGTTGAAATGATATATACCTATGGCATTTATTTTGGATTGAAATGACATACATCCATCCCTGAATTAAATTGGAATAATTGATTCACTTGGCCATAGGATAGAAAATTATATACAAACACCGGATTGGTTATATTAAATGATTTAAGATTTTGATTTGAAATTATTTAAATTGATTTTTATTTTTGAGAAATAAAATCGAATTTATGGAAATCGAGTTATTTTCGAAATGGAGCTTGAAATGTTGAAATTTAAATTTGGTAAACGAAATTGTTTAAATAATTGAAGTTAAGATTTTGAAGTTATAATCGAAATATGATTTGAATTTCAGAAATTTATTTGTTTTGAAAGATTGGACTTTTATTCGAACTTTGGATATTGCTAAGTAAAAGTAACATAAACTGATATTTCAAAATTGAGCTCGGAATTGAATTATATTTGAAGGTTTGGATTTTAATTTGAATATTGAAAGTTAATTTTATTTGAGTGATTTGAATCGATATTTTAAAAATTGAACTCGAAATTTATATAAATTGAAATGGTTTAAATTTGAGAATTGAGTTGAACTTAAATCATTGAATCAGATAAATTGAAATTGACATTAATTTGGAGTTTAAATTTAAATTAATTTGGAATTGAAATTTAAATTAATTTGGAAGTGAAATTTAATCTAATTTGGAAATGGAATTGAAATTAATTCGGAATTAGAATTTGAAATTAATTTGGAATTGAAACTGAAATTAACTGGGATTGATTGAAATTTATTCAAGTTGGAATTGAAGTTGAAATCAATTGAAATTGAAAGCGAAATGGAATTAATTCGAAATCGAATTGTTTGAATTGAAATTGGAATCGAAGTAAAATTCGACTTGAAATCTAAATTGAATCGATTAAATCGGAATGGAAATTGGAATTGATTTGAATTAGAAAATTGGAAATTGAATCAGTTTGACTTTGAAACTATTTTCAAATAAATTATTTTAGTATAAACCGTTTAAAATCTATTTTCTTTAAATATTCAAATTATTTTGATTTCCAAACTATTTTACTATATAAACCATTTTAATATTCAAACTATTTTCTATTAAACTATTTTAACTATTTAACTATTTAACTATTTTATAACTATTTATACTATTTTCTAAAAATTCAAATTGGTTAAAAAGGGTGGAATGTTTATACTTAAATCTTGGATTTAAATACAAAATGGGTAAAAATGAAGTTATAACCTAAATTGGAGCTCGAAATAATTTTAGAAGCGAAATCGAGATATTGGAGTGAAATGATATTTTCAAGTGAAAATGATGTATCAAACTGAATATGATTTTTGAGTAAATATGATGTTTTCGAAATGGATTTGATTTTGAAGCGAATATGATATTTTTATATCAAGTATGAATTGTTTTCGAAATATAAAAGTACCAACCGGTGTGTAAAACGACGTTCGGTTGTTAAAGACACCGGGGCCACTTATTGGCATACTCTCTGTCAATATTGGACTCACTTTGACAACCGTGTACGCGGTGGATGATATCCAGAATGTAGTGGTTGAATTGGCGAACGTTTACTGGAATGAAGTAAGAGAACAATGATGGATAGCCTTGACACTTGTGTCATAATTCAAATGACTAAAACAGGAGCTTATGTCTGGCCATTGAGGTTAACTACCTCTAGCGGCGTTGATCCCTCGTATTACTATTGTGTTTTCGTATTGATGGGTGCACCTTTTGTTTGGATTGATTGTCGCGGTCGGCCACAGATGGGTTACGACCAGCCAGAAAGGGTAAACTGGTAGAATCCTACCTTGGGCATTGCCTCACATGACTTGTCATATTTATCCTTATACGAGATCATTACGACTTTGGTTTAGTACTGTAACTATAGGGGACTCATTGGCTACCGACGTGACTGGTTGTGTTACAGGATCTGCGTAGACTACATGTTATAAAAATGTGTTAAGGCGGATAAATGTAAAGCATTAACGCTATTTTGATATTTATTTTACTGATAGACATTATCTATTATAGCGTACACTATTACATATAGATAGTTTGACCGATCCTTAGGAGATGGAAAATCCCGTAACATCTCTTAAGTTATTGCACTCGTCTTTCGTGATATTGATTTGACTTACGTAAGAGTATTTTAGTCCCGACTCATGCGTTTTGTCTTTTCATTACGCTCGGGTCAGTCCTGAGTTTTTCAGCATATTGAAGATTATTCTCTGGAGGACGAAGATGAAGATTTGGTATACTACTACTATTATTATTGTCTGCATCATGCTATTCTGCTGCACTGATTATTTATCCCTGTTGTATATATAACTCTGATAATTGTTGTATAGATTTTAATCAAATGTATAGTAAACAGCTTCATGAACTATTATTTGAGTATTATATTTTATCGTTCCGCTGTGAGATTCTGTGTTTGTTTTCTTCTTCTTTTCTTATTTTTCTTAATTAACCCCTTTGATTATCTATGTTTCGGATTGTTTGAGTTGGACATGTGTGTTTGCTTGGGCACCTGGCGGGTGTCGCATGATAGGGGGTTCTCGCATTTGGTTTGGTAGCAAGCGGATGACTCTTACTCCTACATATCCTTGGGTTGGTTTAGTCGAGAGGCTGACCGTAAATGCAGAACACAGGTACGGCTATTTGCTACGGTGGGTTTACTCACTGGTTGTTGATGGTTGCAAAGCCTAGCTGGCTCGTCACAGTTGGTATTAGAGTCAGGTTTAGCGATAACCTTGGATTTCTAGGCTTTGAATCAATAGAGATAGGGTAGTAATGCCCTAGAATGAGTCTGTTTGAGTGTATATATATGAGAGAGCATACTTGTTAGTGTTATAAAATGTTTTATATTGTGTTTACTTATCCGTTGAGTTGTTTATGAATTCTGGTCGATGCGTGGGACGCCATGTTATCGATGGGGGTTTCTAAACACTTAAACGAGGCAAGTCGACATAATATTGTTTTAAAATCGGATAAATGAAATAATTTTACCTTAATTATATTTTATATATAAATTTATAACTTTCATAAGCGTATATAATTATTAATGAAGTTGTTAGGAGATGATAATATTTAGTTATCATCGATTATTGGTTGAATTAAAATAAGATGGATACTTTGTAAATTTTATTTTATGAAGCATTCAATAATTAAATTGAATAGAATTCAATTAAAATAAGAATTGGTTAAAATGACCAAGTTGTAAATTAATGAACTAGTTTGGTAATGAGGTAAGGAAATTTGTATAGAAAAAAAAAGAAAATTTTAGAATTTAAAATCCTTTTGTTTTCAAATTTTTTTTGAAGCATTCAAAATTAATATTAATATTATTTGAAAGAGTTTTGATTAGAAAAATATTTTGAAAAGATTTTTGGAAGAAAATAAAAGGCATTAAACTCGCTTTGTTCGCTGGGATATAATTCTAGGGATGACTGCAGCATCGCCAGTATTTATTTTCGAGTTTCTGAGTGAGAATTTCTACCAAAAGAAATTTATTTTCGATTAAAACAAGTTTTGGTTGTGATAGAAAAATATATTATAAGTATGATTTAATAAATATATGGAAATAGTTTGAACTTATAATTGAAAATAGTATAGATTAAAATAAGTTTATAACTTATAATTTTGAATAAGAAAGTAAAATTAAAAATTTTAAACTGTTGAATATTTTGATTAAGCAAATAAAATAAATAAAATAATTAACTTAAGAAATGTTAAATTAATTGAGTTAGTGAAATAAAGTAAATAAAATATAGTTAACTCATGAAAGCTTAAATAAAAAATGAATTTCATTTGAAATGAAGTAAATAAAATAACGAAATGAAATTTTATGAAATTAATTTGTATAACTTATAGATTTGAGAATTAGTAAGCTAAAAACAAATTAAAAATTGTTGAATGTGAATGATAAGAAAATTTAACTTGAATAAGATTAAATAAAATGAGTAATAATTAAAATTAAATGAAGTTTAACTTAATATTAAATAAATTGAATTGGATATTAAATGAAACTAGATAAATTAGTAAAGTGAATTAATTTCATTTAAACTATAAAATGAATTAATCATATGAATACGAACTTGAATTTTTAAAATGAAATGTAATTTAAGTATGAAAGAAATTAAATAAAATAAATGCACGTAAGTAAAATTAATATGAACATTGAATTTAATTTAAATTGGATGTAAATAAATTAAATGCAAATAGAATGAGTTTCAATGAAATTGAATGGTAACTAATTGATTATGAAATAAATTAAGGGAATAAAATATAAATTGAAGTTTAACTTAAGACGACTTTGGTTTAGTACTGTACCTATAGGAGACTCACTGGCTACCGACGTTACTGGTTGTGTTACAGGACCTGCATATACTACATGCTATAAAAATGTGTTAAGGGGGATAAATGTAAAGCCTTAACGCTATTTTGATATTTTATTTTATTGATAGACATTATCTATTATAGCATACACTATTACATATAGATAGTTTGACGGATCCTTAGGAGATGGAAAATCCCGTAACATATCTTAAGTTATTGTACTCATATTTCGTGATATTGATTTGACTTACGTAAGAGTATTTTAGTCCTGACTTGAGTGTTTTTCATTACGCTCGGGTCAGTCCTGAGTTTTTCAGCGTATTGAAGATTATTCTCTGGAGGACGACGACGACGAAGATTTGGTATATTACTACTACTATTATTGTCTACAACATGCTATTCTGCTGCACTGATTATTTATCCCTGTTGAATATATAACTCTGATAATTGTTGTATAAATTATAATCAAATGTATAGTAAACAGCTTCATGAAATATTATTTGAGTATTATATTTTACCGTTCCGCTGTGAGATTCTGTGTTTGTTTTCTTCTTTTCTTATTTTTTTTAATTAACTCCATTGATTATCTACGTTCCAGATTGTTTGAGTTGGACATGTGTGGATTATTGTCGATTTAAACCTTTCAAAACGTGTGTCGTCTCATTTTCCAGTAGTGGGTATGGTCAGACTTAAACTCCTGAGTGGGTTGAATTGCATCCAAGAGATTAGGAAGATCAAATTATGTTAGGATGCCCTGTACTGATCAAGAGACATAGCTTAAACTATTTTAAACCAGATTTTGATGAAGACTGGGGTAGGGTCTCACCCTACCTTCCAACTGTTAAGCCATCGGTTAGTCAGGTCTTAAATTCCAATGCGTAGGACTTTGTCGATTAATGTTGAATTTTAGAGTTATGCATCTGAAGAAACACGTAGCAGTTTGCTCACCTATGTTTTTCTCCTATCGATCTTAGGAGACCGTCGAAATTTTCTCTTACCGTTTTTAAGAGACCGTGAATAATTTCTCCTATCGATCTAAGGAGACTGTTATTATTTTCTTCTAAATGGACTAGAAGATCGTTGAATCAATTGTTACATCTTTGCCCATGTCATCCTATTAGGTTTTTATTGGGCCTGAAAAAACTAATGTAAGTTCTTAGTAATCTTAGGAAAACTACACCATTGAGTGAACCATTTGATAGGATTAGGCAATCATGGGAATTTGTAACTTTTTGACCCTTGTGAATTACGGACTATTCATTTTAACCCATACATGCATGATTTGATATTGATATTATGATTATGTTCTAATCATTTTTGGACGCAGAATATGTTATGGATTACATAGTGTTTAATAGGGTATTAGTGAGGGAAAATCCGTTTCGCTCAATGGCGTGGTATCACTAAGTACCTATATTTTGATTTGAGATTGACTAGTATTATTCCCACCATATTTTCTGTCTGACCCGAAGGTTTTTATTTACTCTAAACTCTTGGGTATTCAATTTGGAATTGGGTAGGTTGAGAGTATGGTATTTAAGGTTTTTGATGAATAATCTTCCGGAGACGTGTAGGAGGCAAGCCACTATTTAAAGTTTATTTCTATTATGCAGTAGTTTAACTGCCTTCTATTATTGTTGGATGTATGTAATGACAGGTATTATAACCATCTAAGTAGGTAAGACTTCCAAATGGGCATCTTTACATGTTGCTCTTGGGATTATATTTGCAATTATATACTTTATGTGAATGACGTAATCATGGGGTTATAATGTTAAATTGTAATGAATTTGCAAATTAATGAATGAAATTGTTTTGTGAAAATCTATAAATTCTCATGCTCTTAATGTTAATGATATAGTAACTGATCTCATTTTATCACTAGAAAATAACACCAAGGATGACTGCAACTCCGTATCAGAGCATATGATTGGACAAAACTTAATAAGATTTTGAGAAATCATAGCCTAAAATAAATAAGAAAGATGAAAATTGGGGTATGAGATAGCGATATAATAGCGTACTTGTTATTTGCTATATATATATATGTATGTATGTATAAATACGTATGTCTATCTATACTCTTCCCTCTGTTTTAGACCATTCTCCTATATCTTATGAAGACTTGTATGCAGATTATGAAATTTCACTCGAAGTGTGATCGATGTGAGGCAATAAGGAAGGCCTTAAAAAGCGGCACACCAAGTTTCAATTCATTTGGAGTTGGCGTGATTGAGTTATGGGTCTCTAAAAGATGGGTCGGTGGTAGTTTAAAATGGTGGATCGGTGGAGCTTCTAACTCTGCGGTTCGGTAGTGCTTCCAAATGTTATGGTTCAGTAATGCTTCGAAAAGCTATGGTTCGGTGAACATACTTCAAAGCTATGGGTCGGTGGAGCCAAGTTCTCGCGCATTTTGGCCAAGTCCCATGGGTGGTGACGACCCTTAGTTGTTCTTTGAAAATTGGTCAAGTCCCATGGGTTGGTACGGACCCATGGGAATTGATCCAATAAGAGCGCAATCCATATGGGAGTTTGGGAGGACCAGAAGGAGCTCAAGTATGGCGTCTTGGATTGGTGGAGATCGTTCGATGGCCATGGGTAGATGGGGATCGTTTGGTGGCTATAGGTTGGTGGTGACCCATGGGTTTTATCCCAAACTTGATGCTATTGATATGGGGTGACAAGGAAGGTCCCATAAAGCTACATTTCAGGTTCAAATCGTTTGGAGTTCATATGATCGAGTTATGGCCATTTGATGATGGATAGCTATACTTCGAGAGGCAAAGTAGGAAATGATGAGTCGGACCGAGGGGACTGTTGGAGGCGGGTTATAAGACGCATGATGACACTTTATGACTTATAATGGCTGTATAGAGTAGTTCCCAACTACGGCGACTGAAGGTGACTACTATGCCGTATAGCTAATACTGTATGGCTAGATATCACTTAGGATCGTGTAATATGGAATGTATTATAATCTAAATGCGGAAACAAATAATAATAGAAAAGTAAATAAGAATAAGCACACCAGGAGTTTTTATACTGGTTCGAACTTCTCATCCTACGTCCAGTCCCAGACTTCCCTCTGGAATTTCTCACAATAACCCCTCACTTAACCCGGAGGAATAGGTATACAACACCTGAGCAACCGATCAGGATTTTTCCGCCTCTAACAACCGAAAGAGGACTTTACCCACCTGAACAACCGAACAGGACTTCAACAGTTTCAATAAAATTACTTTGACACTTTGTATTCTTGATAACACTGATTTGTCTTTGATAGTACAACCTTCCTATAATCTTTTCCTCAAGTATATATATGTGTGTAAATATTTAGAAAGGAGAATATTTCTTTGAATCGAAGAATAAGTTAATTGATTTAGAGATTCAAGCAATATATGTAAGTTGTGATTGTTTTTTAGAATGCAGAGATAGTAGAAAATGTGGTCAGAAAATAAAGTGAAATTCGGTGATTTGTGAAGTGAATATTATGTGTTTATATAGTGGATAAACAGCTGCAACCATTCATGAAGAGTTTTGACCAAAGGAAGCATGCACAACTCTTCAAATTGGATCATATCTCTTAGCAAATGGAAGTGTCTGTTCAGAAAAATAGCTGTTAGAAAAGTTCAGTCGACTGACCCAAAACGACCAGCCAACTGAATGTTCAATGTTGGTGCAAAACAGAGTGTATCTGTGCAACTGAGCAGGTTCAGTCGACTGGTCATATTTGGTCAGTCGACTGACCTGGCTGTTAGTGCACAGATCACATATAATTTAAAGAGTTTGAAGTTTAAAACAACTTTGATTTGTGTGGACTAATTGAGGATAGATTTTAACAATTCTAAGACTAAAAGACTTCAACAAATAAACATACTATACTTAGTTTTGAAGTCTTGTCTCCTTTGTAGTTTTAACAGCATATTTCTTTCTCTTTTTGTCGCTTGCCCATATAGTCTCATTCACTGAGTTGTTTAATGCTCTTTGTCATGAATCAAAACTTATGATTCAACATTCTCCCCCTTTTTGATTGATGACAACCTGTTACAGATGATACTATATTTTAAGAAATATATAACGGAAGTTATATATATCTCCCCCTGAATATCTGGCGACATATCTAATCCTGCAAGAGATGGTTAGTCATAGAAATTTCTCCCCCTTTGTCATCGACAAAAAGGAAACAACAATAATTATATCATTGAGCTAACAAAATTACAATCACAAAATAATGTATCGAATTGTTTTGAGCTAGTTATACAAGCTCATTAAAATAAACAGAAGTATAATGTTTGGAATAAATAAAGATAACTTACTACCACCAAGTAATAACAATATCAATCAGATTCTTACTCTGTCTCTTCTTCTTCCACTTGTATTGGATTTTTGCCTCTGGAAGAACTTCCCACAAACTGTCTGCCACCCCCATTGCCACTTGTGTCGGAACTTGTTTGTTCTTCCGACGTAGACCAAGTAAATCGAGGGGGCTGGGCATTTTCCCGGATCACAGTGTGAAGATTCCGTAGTGGTGGAAGAGGAACAAGATATCGCATCCCATAAAATCCCGAAGAAGCTCTTAATTTTGTGAAATCTTTTGTCAATTTTCTTATCGAGATTTTTGATGCGAGAATCCAAAATGACTTGATTTCGCACAATTAGATCAATGGATTCCCGAGTGCTTTGGGATGGAGTTGGTGTTCGAATGTCATCTCTTGATTGTTGTTGCCGTGGAGTAGAAGTTTGTTGACGAGGTCGTGATTGCCATTCTTGAAAAGACATGATAGATAGAGGTCTAGGTGCCAATTTCATAAGACTTATTATGCGGCTATTTATAGTTTTGGGAATGGAAGTATCGGATTCCAGAATAGGAACCTGGAGGTTCATAAGTAGCCGCATAATATATTCTACATAATAAATAATGTTCATACGACCTTGGTTAAAAGATAAGAATTCATCTAGAATAGTCTTAGGCCAATTTATTTGCACATCTCCCCAAATAGCATATAACGCCCTCAAGTTGTTTGGATATACAAGCTCATAAGAGCCAGTACAAGGAAGAACCATGTGCATTAAGGCTTGATGCACAATTCTAGCTGTAAGGCGATAGACTTTAGTCCTGTCATGTCATCTTCTAAGAACCGATTACTTACTTCGTCTCGCTCGCCTATAGGTATATTTAATTCTTCCAATGGAATACCATCAGTTGGAGTATGGAGAATATGACCAATTCGATCTAATGACATAAATATTTGTCGACCACAAAATAAAATCCAAACGCAATTATCACGATTATGTGGGTTTTGATGGCCTAAATTCAAATTTGCATAGAAAATTTTTACCAAAGTGTGATTTATCTTGATATTACTCTGATTGTGGTCTAGGAGAGACTCTAAACGGCTTCTCCTTGTTAGCTCTTGAAATCTATACGGAGAAAAATCGGGAAAGACAACAAATGAACCTTCAAAAAGGCGTGCTTCTTTCATTTTGTTCCACCGTTGGAGAGCTGTAGAATCATAGAGCAATTGAGCAATTTGAGTGTCAATTGGCCCAGAGGATGAGGTAGAGGCATGTCTAGATCTCTTGGGTTGACATGGAGCCATGGGAAATAACAATGTAGTGAGGGAATTTTAAATTTTTTGGGAGTTAGGGTTTTTAGAAAACTGAAATAACAAGGTAAAAGTGAAGAGTGAAAAAGGTGATAGTGGGTTAAAGGGTTAAAAAGATAGGTGAAAATAGTTAAAAAAAGGTCAGAATTGCCATTCAGTCGACTGGTCGTATACGGTCAGTCGACTAAAACAGTATCCCGAAACTCTCTGTTTCATGATTCAGTCGACAGGCCGTATTCATTCAGTCGATTGAATATAGTCTGAAAGCTTTCTGTTTTCAGATTCAGTCGACCGGTCGCATATGTTCAGTCGACTGAATTTTTATTCTCAGTATTTTGCAGCATATTTTGGTAAAAAAAATATTCAATATTTAAATACTGCATACAAATAAGAATAAAATATATTAAAAAAAATATAGAAAGAAAATAAATTATTTTGATGAAGGAGTGGATGGAGACTTCGAGTTGTCTGGTGTTAGTCCCTGAGGAGTTGGTTTTGATGACAACAACCTTACTTAGAATTAGATTATAAAATATATAATACTAACATTATTGTGTAGATATATATAGATATGTTTGCAGGTATTAAAGAATGAAGAACTGTACAGTATAAAGATTCAAGATCAAAGATTGAAGATATCAAGATTCAAGACTCATGAGTATCAAGAATTTCAAGAGTTCAAGTTTCCAAGATAAGTTATATAGTTAGGAATATTGTTAAAACTCATAGAAAGGCACTGACATCTTAAAATCTATTTTATTCGTGGAATGGAATCCACTTCGTGCTCGTTAAAGGGACGGAACCCTAAGTAGGATGGAACCTACGAAAAATCTAGTGGAACATCTTTTTGTATCCACTTACTTTTATTTCAAAATGATTTTCAAAATATATATAGCTTGTTTTTCAAAATGATTTTAAATATTCCTGTTTAAAAACCAAAATCATCTGTCCTGGTTTTTCAATATATTTTAGCCTCAAAAATATCCTTAGTTTTAAATATCCTTGATTTTAAATATCTTTGATTTTAAATTATTATCCTAAGTTTTTAAACTATAATTCTGATATTAATATATTTAGTTGTTTTATATATTTATACCTAAGATTTAAATATAAAAGTATAGAAAATTATTATATATATTTTAATATTGTTCTCTATAGTTATTTATGTATTATAACTATATATAAGTATATTTTAAAATTTAAATATAAGTATAATATAATATAGAAATTATTTTCAAAGAAAAACAAATCACCAAAAAATACAAGGGCATGTCGACATGGTCACATGTACCCCTGTCGACATGGTGATAGTTAAATTGTTTTTTAAAAGAAGTGTCTATTCGCCACATCCCTTCACCAATGGACATGGCTATTAATCTACTATAAATAAAGGGTGTTTTTAACGAATTTTAATCACTTTTTTTCTCTGATTTAACTTCTCTTCTTCTTCTCCACTTTCTTATTTACAAATTACACCATTACTCTGCCGAAATCAATATCGAATCTAACTAGATAATTTTTGGTTTTGATTCTCTCCACTATCTCTACAAGATCCAAGTGCTAATCTGAGTTATAGACTTTTTATAATCAATCAAGCGAGAAAAGGTGTGATTGTAGCCTTGGAAATCAATTGGGTGGACTTGTTGCCCCGGAAATCAAGTATCTCTACCCAGAGGATTGTGAATCTGGAGCGGTGTACCTCGTGGCCTTGAAATCGAGGGTTGTATTTGTAAGAATTGTTTTTGAAAGGAAATCTGTACTTGTGTTGCGGGACTGGATGTAGGGTAACTCCGAACCAGTATAAAATCCGGTGTGTTCTTTCCTTTACTGCTTTTACTTTATATTTGCATTTGTGTTTGATTCTGTGTTCATATCTGTGCCTGATTAGAGTATACATTGTTAACAAATTAAGATAAACTCAAAAAGATTAACAAATTTCTTAAAATACTATCCACCCCCTCTAGTGTTAATTCTAGCCTTAAGGTCCTTAATCTGCATTCTAACAATTGCTATCAGAGCGAGATTTTCAAAAGTTTCATAATCTGAATTTTGAAAAGTTTTAAAATGGCTATTTTTGAAAAATCTGTTAAAACTAGTTTAGAATTGTTTAAATCATCATTGTTCCATGAGTCTGCATATGAATGTTATTCAAATTCTAGTTTTCTACTCAAATTTTATAATGTGCAGGAAAGATGCTTTATGGGTATTAAGGGATTAATCCACAATGGACAATCTGTGCAGATCAAAAGGAATAAGTGAATACTTGATAGTGGATGCTCTAGACACATGACTGGTAATCCGGATATGCTGAATAATATTATATACAAAGACGGAGGACTGGTTAACTTTGGAGACAACTCGAAAGGATACATGATTGGCATCGGCAATGTCGGTAACTCTGAAACTACTATTATTACTAATGTTTTGCTAGTTAAGAATCTAAAACATAATCTACTAAGTATTAGTCAACTCTATGATAAAGGATATAAGATTAAATTTGAAAAATATAAATGTCATATTGAAGATAATAACTCAACCATAATATTTGAGGGAATTAGGAAAAAGAATATTTATATTCTTAGTATGAAAGTTTCAAATGATAACCTATGTCTTTTGGCAAATACAAGTGACCCTTGGATTTGGCATAAGAGATTTGGACATTTGAATTTCAAACTCTTATCTAGACTGTCAAAACATGATCTAGTAAGAGGCCTCCCTAAAATGAATTTTAAAGTAGATAGTTTATGTGATGCATGTCAATTAGGAAAGCTTAGAAAAAGTTCCTTTAAATTAAAAGATATGATTTCAACTTCAAAACCCCTTGAGTTACTTCATCTTGATTTATTTGGTCCATCTCAAATTCAGTCAATAAATCATAGTAAATATGTTTTTGTAATTGTAGATGATTATTCTAGATTTACATGGACAATATTTTTGAAACATAAAAGTGATACTTTTGAATGTTTTAAGAACTTTATAAAAAGGATTCAAAATCAATTATCTTTAAAAATTATAACTATTCGTAGTGATCACGGTGGTGAATTTGAAAATGAAAAATTTGAGGAATTTTGCAATAAAAAGGGAATAACTCACAATTTCTCATTTCCAAGAACTCCACAACAAAATGGAGTAGTTGAACGTAAAAATAGAACGATACAAGAGTGTGCGAGAACTATGCTTTCAGATAGTAATTTACCAAAACACTTTTGGGCAGAAGTTATTGCTACCGCCTGTTATATTTTGAATAGAATTTTAATTAGACCTTTAACTGATAAGACACCTTATGAACTTCTTCATGGAAAGAAACCTAAGGTATCATACTTCAGAATTTTTGGAAGTAAATGCTTTATTTTAAATACAAAAGATAATTTGGATAAATTTGGTCCTAAATCCGACAAAGGATTCTTTATCGGATATTCTAATAGAAGTAAAGCTTATAGAGTTTTTAATTTAAGATCTAACACCATCGAAGAAACAATGCATGTTTCGTTTGATGAAAATTTAAAAGATTTTGAAATTACAAATGATGAAGAAGATTTAATTACTCAAAATCAAGAATCAACCGAAATTAATAATGAAATTAATCATCCTAATAAAAGGATTAAACTTTTAAAAGATCATCCTATTGAAAATATAATAGGAGATATGCAATCTATTGTTACAACTAGAAATCAACTAAGTAAAATGAGTAATGTATCATTTATATCATCTATTGAACCCAAAAATCCTAAAGAAGCATCAACTGATGATTCATGGATTTTGGCTATGCAAGAAGAATTAAATCAATGCACTAGAAATGAAGTTTGGGAACTTGTTCCTAGACCTGAAGATAAAACTATAATTGGAACTAAATGGGTCTATAAAAATAAAATGAATGAACAAGGTGAGGTCGTTAGAAATAAAGCACGATTAGTCGCCTAAGGTTATTGTCAAGAAGAAGGTATAGATTGTGACGAAACCTTTGCTCCTGTAGCAAGATTAGAAGCCATTAGGATTCTACTTGCTTTCGCAAATCATAATAATTTCAAATTATTTCAAATGGATGTTAAAAGTGCATTTTTAAATGGATTTTTAAAAGAAGAAGTATATGTTGAACAACCATCACTTTTTAAAGATGAAAAATTACCAAACCATGTGTACAAACTTAAGAAAGCTTTATATGGTCTAAAACAAGCTCCTAGAGCCTGGTATGATAGACTAAGATCTTATTTATTACAATCAAATTTTGAAATTGGTAAAATAGATAATACTCTTTTTATTAAAAGAAATAAAAATGATATTCAACTAGTTCAAGTATACATAGATGATATCATTTTTGGTTCAACTAACTTCGAAATGAATAAAGAATTTTCTCAAATAATGACAAAAGAGTTTGAGATGAGTCATATGGGTGAATTAAACTTCTTTCTAGGATTGCAAATAAAACAGTTAGATAATGGTATTTTTATTAGTCAAGAAAAATATGCTAAAGAACTAGTTAATAAATTTGGTTTGACTACTGCGAGTGGAAAACCTACTCCCATGGCAACCAATGAATATCTAAGTAAAGAAGATCTCTCGAAAGATGTAGATCAAAAGTTGTATAGAGGAATGATCGGATCATTGCTCTATATCACTGCTAGTAGACCTGATATCATGCATAGTGTATGTCTCTGTGCAAGATATCAATCTCATCCTAAAGAAACTCACTTAAAAGCTGTAAAACGTATCATAAGATATATTAACACACCTCGGATTATGGCTTATTTTATCCTAAAAATGATTCATTTGATTTAATATCATACTGTGATGCTGACTATGCTGGATGTAAATCAGACCGAAAAAGTACAAGTGGAACTTGTCACTTTTTGGGACATTCTCTGGTTTCCTGGTTTAGTAAAAAGAAAAATCCAGTTTCTCTATCAACAACTGAAGCAGAGTATATTTCTGCTGCTTTGGCTTGTTCTCAAGTAATATATATGCAACAAACCTTAAGAGATTTTGGATTAAATATCTCAAAATCGCCAATTTATTGTGATAATACTAGTACAATAATTTTATCTAAAAATCCTACTCATCATGCTCGAACTAAACATATTGATATTCGACATCATTTTCTTAGAGATAATATAACTAAAGAAGTAATTACTCTCGAATATATAAACTCTGAGAATCAAACTGCTCGTATCTTAACAAAACCATTAAATGAATCTATATTTACTAAATTAAGAAGAGAATTAGGTATTTGTTCAATAACTGAAATATAAAACATAAATATATAACAAGTATAATTAAATAAATTAAAAATAAATTAGAAGCCAAAATTAAAATACCCCTGTCGACAACCCCATATCCCACCATGTCAGCATATAACGGTATTTTTTGAAAATTAAAATTCCCACCAAAATTTGAAAAGTTGGTTATATATTCTTCCATATTTCGACTTTCTCTTCATTCTCTCTCATTTTCTTTTGGTTTAACTTCTGAAACAAAGAAAATAATGGCTTCTCCATCAAATTCAAACATAAACTCGACTTTCTCATTTCACTCTCCTACTCCCGGCCCTCTTCAACGCTCCTCACGCTCATGTGATAAAATTAGAGGATACTGCAAAGGATATTCTGCAAATGGTGACTGAGATTCAAGTCAAACAAATTCAGATGAGTAAAGAACTGGAGAAGCAAGGTCGAATCCTTAGAAATTTGCAGAAGTTCCTAATGGATAACCAAGCGAACCCGATCTTGATCGAAGAAGAGTCTTCTAGTGACCATACACAAGAGGACAGCGAAGAAGAGCCAATGGAAGAGGAAGAAGCACCCTTGGAAGAAGAGGACACACATGTTCATGAAGTGCAAGTTGAAGACGACGACACCGTAGTTTGCATTGGTGAAGTATGTTTTGATAAGGATGGAAACCTTGTCGAACAGCGTGGAAACTTCTGTCTCCACTATCCTAATTGTTCGATTCATAGGTCTCCTATTGTCAAGAATACTCCTTAGTGTTCTTTCTTTCATTCTTTCGTTCGTATCGTTGTATATATAGTTGTTTATATTAAAAACACATGTATATTTGTTTACATAGTTTACACACATGTTAATATAACATTATATAATAAATTGTGTTCTCTTATTCATATATTCTCGTATCTTTTGAATATATAGTTTATTAGTTAAGAAAAGTAGTTATTAAGAGTTTAGTTTAAAGTTAAGTATTGATTATGTATGATAACACTATCATTATAATCACAAGTAATGTAGTCTTAGTTTCAGGGGGAGTTATATAGAATTATATAGTATTATAATTACAGAGTTATATGGTTTTTGTTGATGACAAAGGGGGAGAAGTATAAAATAGGATAGTTAGGCATTGATTAAGGGGGAGTTATTAGAAGTATTAGGATAGAAGTGATATTTTATAAACAAAGGTTGTCATCATCAAAAAGGGGGAGATTGTTAGTCCCTGAGGAGTTGGTTTTGATGACAACAACCTTACTTAGAATTAGATTATAAAATATATAATACTAACATTATTGTGTAGATATATATAGATATGTTTGCATGTACTAAAGAATGAAGAACTGTACAGTATAAAGATTCAAGATCAAAGATTGAAGATATCAAGATTCAAGACTCATGAGTATCAAGAATTTCAAGAGTTCAAGTTTCCAAGATAAGTTATATAGTTAGGAATATTGTTAAAACTCATAAAAAGGCACTGACATCTTAAAATCTATTTTATTCGTGGAATGGAATCCACTTCGTGCTCGTTAAAGGGATGGAACCCTAAGTAGGATAAAACCTACGAAAAATCTAGTGGAACATCTTTTTGTATCCACCTACTTTTATTTCAAAATGATTTTCAAAATGATTTTCAAAATATATATAACTTGTTTTTCAAAATGATTTTAAATATTCCTGTTTAAAAACCAAAATCATCTGTCCTGGTTTTTCAATATATTTTAGCCTCAAAAATATCCTTAGTTTTAAATATCCTTGATTTTAAATATCTTTGATTTTAAATTATTATCCTAAGTTTTTAAACTATAATTCTGATATTAATATATTTAGCTGTTTTATATATTTATACTTAAGATTTAAATATAAAAGTATAGAAAATTATTATATATATTTTAATATTGTTCTCTATAGTTATTTATGTATTATAACTATATATAAGTATATTTTAAAGTTTAAATATAAGTATAATATAATATAGAAATTATTTTCAAAGAAAAACAAATCACCAAAAAATACAAGGGCACGTCGACATGGTCACATGTACTCCTGTCGACATGGTGACAGTTAAATTGTTTTTTAAAAGAAGTGTCTATTCGCCACATCCCTTCACCAATGGACATGGCTATTGATCTACTATAAATAAAGGGTGTTTTCAACAAATTTTAATCACTTTTTTTCTCTGATTTAACTTCTCTTCTTCTTCTCCACTTTCTTATTTACAAATTACACCATTACTCTACCAAAATCAATATCGAATCTAACTAGATAATTTCTGGTTTTGATTCTCTCCACTATCTCTACAAGATCCAAGTGCTAATCTGAGTTATAGACTTTTTGTAATCAATCAAGCGAGAAAAGGTGTGATTGTAGCCTTGGAAATCAATTGGGTGAACTTGTTGCCCCGGAAATCAAGTATCTCTACCTAGAGGATTGTGAATCTGGAGCGGTGTACCTCGTGGCCTTGAAATCGAGGGTTGTATTTGTAAGAATTGTTTTTGAAAGGAAATCCGTACTTGTGTTGCGGGACTGGATGTAGGGTAACTCCGAACTAGTATAAAATACGGTGTGTTCTTTCCTTTACTGCTTTTACTTTATATTTGCATCTGTGTTTGATTCTGTGTTCATATCTGTGTCTGATTAGTGTATACATTGTTAACAAATTAAGATAAACTCAAAAAGATTAACAAATTTCTTAAAACACTATTCACCCCCCCTCTAGTGTTAATTCTAGCCTTAAGATCCTTAATCCGCATTCTAACATCTGGTTCATTCTTCGATGATATATCCTTTAGAATTATCTCCAAAAGTGACCAATCCTCCATTTGAGTAGACTATGTTTGTTAACATGCCTTTATTACCGGCCATGTGTTTTGAGCAACCGCTGTCTAAAATCCATTTTCCTCTCTTTTTAAGTGGTACCTGGAAAAAATAAATATTAAGATGGTACCCACTTTTCTTTTTAGGGTCCTAAGAGTTAGATCTTAGGAAACCAAACCCAAGAAGGTTCAGAATTCCCTTATAAATATAATTCTTATTTTTATGAACAGTTTCCATAAATGTTTTGATATGCTTATTCCTAATTAAATTATTGTTGGTTTTAGGAATCCATATTTTAATAGTTTTAAAATCTTTAGAGAATGTTTTCTTAATATATTTCTTAATTTTGTTTTTAAACTTTCCAGATTTCTTTGGATTTTTCTTATATCCTAGTCCCATTTTATTTGAAGTAGACTGAGAATTTTCTAATATTGTAGAAAGATTTTCTCATCCTTTATTGAAGTTAGAAATATTTTTATTAATATCTTCTAACTTAGTTTTGAGACTAGATTTTTCTAACTCTAATACTTTAGTGTTAGATTTTAAATCATTAATTTCAACTGATAAATCATCATTTTTATTTTTCTGAAATTCTATTTCCTAAGTTATCATAGAAAGTTGAGATGCTAAATTAGAATTAGATTCTTGAGATTTTTCAAGTTCTTCTTCCAGAATTTTCTTTTCATCTCTTAGCATACTAATTTCTAATTCAGATCTATTCAGTTTTCCTTGTAACTCCTTATTTTGCCTTTTTGTTTGTTTTGCAAAGTCTACCAGTTCTGAATTGATTTCAACTAAATCTTCAAAACTTAGATTACTTACATTATCATTTGTAGCCATGAAGCATACATTTTCTTGCTCTGTGTCACTGTCACTGTCGCTCTCTGATGATGAAGAATCTGAATCATCCCATGTTACTGAAAATGCTTTTTTCTTGTATTTGTTCTTCTTGAATTTATTTTTCTGTTTCTCTGGACAATCTTTCTTCATATGACCCTTTTTATGACATTCATAACATTCTAGGACAGAAGATGATGGTTTATTGCTATTATTGTTGTTGCTAGAGTTATTTTTGTAACTCTTGAACTTGTTATTCATTTTGAATTTCAAAAGCTTTTTGAAATTTTTAGCAATAAGTGCCATATCCTCTTCATCTGAATCAGAATCATCTTCTTCTGCTTGAAATGCTAGATTCTTCTTATCCTATGCTTGGACTTTCTTTGCCTGCAAATTCACTTCATATGACATTAGATTTCCTATTAACTCTTCTGGTTTCATAGTGGAAAGATCATTTGCTTCTTCAATAGCTAAGACCTTTATTTCCCATTCATCCGTTAAAGAGTTTAGGATTTTTGATACTATATTAAAGCCAGTAAATTTTTCTCCTAGTGTCAATAGAGAGTGATATATATCTTGAAATCTAGAGTACATGTCATTTATACTTTCGTTTGATTTCATTTTGAAATTTTGAAACTGATTTTTCAACATAGAAATTTTGCTTTGTTTGACTTTGTTAGTTCCTTCATGAGTTACTTTTAGAGTTCGCCATATCTCATAAGCAGTTATACACATACTGACTCTATTAAACTCATTTTTATCTAAGGCACAGAATAACATATTCATAGCTTTAGCATTTGAAGTAGCATCAGTTTTTTGTGCAGTAGTCCAAGTTGAAAAATCTTCTGTTGGCATGGTATACTCTTTTTGGGTAATATTCCAAGTTTCAAAACCATTAGCTTGCATATATATTATCATTCTAGTTGACCGGTAATTATAATTCATGCCATTGAATAGTGGTGGTCGTGTAGTGGATTGACCTTCAATAAAACTAGTGTTAGTGACAGTGCTTGTGCTGGTGTTGTTTTCCATATTAAAAAATATCAAATAACTGTGTAACGGTTATAAGATGCCAAGCTCTGATACCAAATGAAGGTGACTACTACGCCGTATAGCTAATACTGTGCAGCTAGATATCACTTAGGATCGTGTAATATGGAATGTATTATAATCTAAATGCGGAAACAGATAATAATAGTAAAGTAGATAAGAATAAGCACACCATGAGTTTTTATACTGGTTCGAACTTCTCGTTCTACGTCCAGTCCCAGACTTCCCTCTGGAATTTCTCACAATAACCCCTCACTTAACCCGGAGGAATAGGTATACAACACCCGAGCAACCGATCAGGATTTTTCCGCCTCTAACAACCGAAAGAGGACTTTACCCGCCTGAACAACCGAACAGGACTTCAATAGTTTCAATAAAATTTCTTTGACACTTTGTGTTCTTGATAACATTGATTTGTCTTTGATAGTACAACCTTCCTATAATCTTTTCCTCAAGTATATATGTGTGTGTAAAGATTTAGAAAGGAGAATATTGCTTTGAATCGAAGAATAAGTTAATTGATTCAGAGATTCAAGCAATGTATGTAAGTTGTGATTGTTTTTTAGAATGCAGAGATAGTAGAGAGTATGATCAGAAACTAAAGTGAAATTCGGTGATTTGTGAAGTGAATCTTATGTGTTTATATAGTGGATAAACAGCTACAACCATTCACGAAGAGTTTTGACCAAAGGAAGCGGACACAACTCTTCAAATTGGATCATATCTCTTGGCAAATGGAAGTGTTTGTTTAGAAAAATAGCTGTTGGAAAAGTTCAGTCGACTGACCCAAAACTACCAGTCAACTAAATGTTCAAAGTTAGTGCAAAATACAGTGTATCTGTGCAACTGAGCAGGTTCAGTCGACTGGTCATATTTGGTCAGTCGACTGACCTGGCTGTCAGTGCATAGTTCACATATAATTTAAAGAGTTTGAAGTTTAAAACAACTTTGATTTGTGTGGACTACTTGAGGATAGATTTTAACAATTCTAAGACTAAAAGACTTCAACAAATAAACATACTATACTCAGATTTGAAGTCTTGTCTCCTTTGTAGTTTTAACAGCATATTTCTTTCTCTTTTTGTCGCTTGCCCATATAGTCTCATTCACTGAGTTGTTTAATGCTCTTTGTCATGAATCAAAACTTATGATTCAACAGCGTCTTCAGACGGGAGTTGTACAGATAGTTCCGGGATGAGCTTTGCTATGGATGACGTGTGAAAAAGGGATCGTTGATATTCGTAGGTTTCGAAGTGCAGTCGTAAAGCGGGGGTATGTGAGGATGCTCACTTAAACTTATGATGGATGCCCTAGATCACATGATGTTTTGATCTGAGTAACCTATGTTGTCTATGATTGGTGTAGTCTAGTTCCTGGCCTAATGATTGGCATTAATTCGAGTATTGAATAACCGGGACGTTGAGTAGTCCTTGACTATGTGATGGGGGTTATATGAGTGTCATATATCCAATGCATTGAGTGAGTGAATATGGGGATGGATGGTGGATGCCATGCTTGTTTGATTGTTTCCATCACCTTAGGTATGTCCCACAATGTAGATATTACCGATGCCGATATCTAAGCACCCTTAGTACCTTGATACATAGTACACCCATGATGACTATCATAGAGTAGCGTATATCTTTAATTTGTGCTAACACCGTGGATGCGGGGACAGGTCAGGTATGACTTTCTATACTATTTGTCCTATTTTATTTCCTTTATAGTTTTTGATATTTCTATCGCTCATACCAGACTGTTGTCTGACTTGGAGTTTTATGCTTTGCTAACTATTACTCTGGGTACTCTTAAATGAGTAGATTAGGGATATCAGGTCTGGTGAACACGTGGAGCTAGACAAGTAGTAAGTAAGAGGCTATCCTCATATTATTATATGAACTCATTTTCTATTCCACTGCACGAGACTATGGATCTAGCTTGTGCCCTACTATTTAGAGATAGTTATTTATGAGTTATTATCTGATGATAACTCTATCACTTATGTTATTTACTGTATGGATTTATATACTCTGATGCTGTGATTCATTCAGTTGTTTACTGTCTCGTTTTTTTTATGTCTGATTGCTATTATATTTTATTTGATGCGTTGTGAGGATATATGACAGGTTCTGTGTTGCTTATTTACTTTACAACTATTAAAGATCATCCTGCATCAACCAAGCACCGCTACAACGCACTTGTATAGGTATACTAGGTGTCGGCGGTATAAGGCGGTCATCACACATACAAAATCACATCAAATATTATCCAATCAAAACAATATCAAGTGGGTGAATCATCCGTATCTGAAATCATCATCAAAGTCCATAAATCATCAAACATGAGAGGTCATCAAGTACATCTCTCAATCACAAATAATAAAATAGTATCATCAAAACAATGTAAAATAGAACTATCTGACTATAAAATATAGGGCACCTACCCATCAGTCAAATATAATAAAAGATATAAGAATCCACTATACTTTGGACACGTATCAAAATATAATCTCATCTCCTTATATATAAATCAAAATATATCATGACAGAAAATGAATGTACGATAGACTCGAAGTCCCAAGTAGAGTCATATATACATCAATATGTGAGTCACCTAACCCTGGGTCACCTAACCCATATCTATACTTAAGTAATGTGTATCAATAGAATATTCGAATTTACCACTCCGTTAGAGCCAGAAGGAAGAATGATAGCCATTTGCCTGCTCTAGGAGCCTAGGGTTACCTAACCACATCCGCTCCTACAGTTTTTAGTTGCCTCGATGGACATCGTGACACATATCCACCAATGGCTCGTCAAAACGTAGCCTCTTAGTTATGAATCTGCTTTGCCTTAATAGGTAAACGACTACTGGCCTATGTGAATTAACAAACGGGCTATAAGGCACCTACCCTATGGGTCACCTAACCCAAATACTGTAATATACGGCACCTACCCAATGGGTCACCTAACCTTAACCATGCGATGCGCATAATATTTAGTATATCAAACAAAGGTATCGCGGATCTGGGGTGAAACCCCAAGATCAGGCCGCTAGGGTGGATTCTAGCCATCTGGTTCTCTCCAGCGCCAATAAAAGGAGTACGTCATTATAGTAGCACACAATATCAATAAATATAAGAGCACCGACCATGCTCATGCCTTCGAGCATCATGTCATATAAGTACAATCTCATAATACTATTCCCTTCATGTCAGTGTCATCTACTTATAATGAATAACCGAATAAATATCACAACAGCATCCCATACCACTACATGATAATCAACCATTTATTCACTGCTAATAAACTACATTTTATCTCCATATTATTCTATATAACGAGTCCAAAGAATAATCGAAGAAATATGATCGAATGCCCCATCCCAAACAATATTATAACTCTGTTTATTCAGATTTCTCGTCACACAGAATAAAATAACACAAAATCAAATAGAAGGCTATCATCACTGTTTGAAATCACATGAAAAGTAGTTAATCAAATCAATATCTAATGGTGAATCATTCATGACATTGAAAACAATATAGGAAAATGAGAAATCAGAAAATATAGAATTCATACACTAAAATCATTATTTAATTAAAAAACGAAAGAATAATAAAGTTCAACAAATTCTTTCTTTAAATATTTAAATCAAATATTCAAATATATGTATATAACACACTTTAATAATAAGTAATCACCTTAATGGTGAAATACACTTTAAAATACACAAAATATTAATCAGAAAGTATTTCATATTTTTCATTATTTAATAATCTTCTAAAAAATTTACTAAAACTAATATATAAAGTTTCCTTTTCAATAAATCAATAAATTTAAATAAAACTTTTCTTTAATCAATTTTTATATTCTAGAACTAATAAAACTAGTAAAACACACACACACACACATATATATAAAATAATTTCACCTCATTTTTATAATATCAAAAATAGAGATTTGAACACTATAATTAACTTTGAAATCCTTGATTATATATATATATTCAAAGTCGTTTAACGAGTCAAATACAATTTATAAAATTTACTATATAATTTTCTATAATTAAATTCTGTTTTAAAATAAATTTATAAACTTTCAAATAGTTTATATTTATTTCTTACCATAGAATTAATTCAAAATCTTCTCTTTATACTCAAACTATTTGGAAATAAGACAATTTTCCTTTATATTATATCGTATTTGAAATTCTTATACTTTAAAAAGGAGATTTTTATTTATTCAAACATATTAAAATAATTTAATTATTTCATAAAAAGAATTCTATATTTTTTCAAGGTTTGAAAACTCTTTTAGTAATAATTAAATAACCTTTATAAAAAAACGTCACTTAAAATATTATTATCCATAATATATTTTATAAAATAGTAATATAATATATTTTGCCTTTAAAACAATTCCAATCTTATAACATATTTTAATATTGATTTCAAAAATGATTTGTAATAGAAAAAACTATTTTTATATTTATATTTAAAAAATATATTATGAATTTGAAAATAGCTAAATTGAATAAAACAGCACTCCCTCGACGGTAGAGGAAGAAAGAGTGCCATAGGGGAGTCGTCCGTGGATGCCCACACTCTTTTTATTAGGAAAGCTTTCATTTATGATGCAAAAGGCTTGGCACAAGGGGAAGAGGCAGAAACGCTATGGTGAGTATGTTTAGAGGTTAATTGAGCTATGAACCATGAAGAGTTGGATCAACCGCTAAGGTCTTTCCAGCTTATGTCCATGGAGATCCTATCTTCTACTCACCTAACCAGATCTGGATGGAGACAGTACCATATGGAGTCTATGATTAATGCACATACATGGAACTCGCTTCTTGTAAGCTTCCAAACTTGTTTTCTTTTTTGCTATATGGAATTTCTTCTAACATTGATCTTTCGGGCTGCCCACCGCTGCTTCTGTGTTCGAGTTGAATACCTAAAAATTGAAGGGCTGGTCCAGAAGAAGGACCATGCTAGGAAGGAGATGGAAGAGGCTCTGGTGATGACCAAGGAAGTGGTACAGGGTGCTAAGAAGACGACGAAGGAGGTGGCCGAGGCGAGGGATAGGGTAGAGAAGGTGGCTGAGGATCTCAGGGAGAAGTTAGAGAAGGTCGAGAAAGAGGTTGAAGCATTATGGAACAACCTAAACCAGCATACAACTGAGTGCCGGTCGTCCCTTGATATGGGGCTGCTCAGACGATGGAAAAGAACCTATAGAAGAGCTAGCTGATGAACATGGTGAAGGCCATATCCAGGGAAAACTACCACCTACCAATCTCTATTAGTAATTCCAACGTGGAGGCCCTCGTCATGACCCGGGCTAAAGTGGCTGCCAAGATGGAGGTAGTTGGGGTGGTCGTGCCGGCCATTTTGACAAACGAGCAAGTCGACTCCTTGGCTTAGTTGGAAAGTGGGCTGGTTTTGTGAATACCCTTGTAAATATTTTTCTTCAACCTTTTGTTCTGTAAGTTCAACGGGGCGGGCTTTGTGCCTTGCACTTTTGTAGGAATGAATAGATACTTTTTACTTGTGAAATTTGTCTAAGTGATTGATTTATCCTTTCTTACTTGTTTATGCTTGAATAGTAGTAGGGTACTGTAGTTTGAGTAGTCGGCATAATCCCTGTGTTATCTGCACTTAAATATTTTTACAAGATAGATAAAATAGTAGTGTATGGTAATGAGATGGGCGGTGATAGCATCCCGTCCTTGTGAATCATGTAAACTGATTTTATGTAGAACTTATCTTGATGGTTAGATGGCCATGGTTGAATGAGAAACTCCATCGCAGTTGAACACGGCTTGAACTAAAGCACTGAAGGGCTCGAAGGTTCTCTTAAGTGACATGGTTAGATTGATTGACGGGTAGTCTCGGCACGAATCAGAGCGCTAAGTGGCTCGAGAGTTCTTCGAGTGACATACGACTAGTTGACAACTTGGGCGGTCTTGGGATGAACTGGAGCACTAGTGGTTTGAGGGTTCTCCTGGGTGACACACGCTAAGATAAAGTGGCAGCCAGTCTCGCATAAACTGGAGTGCTGAGTGGCTCAAGGTTTCTCTTGGGTAACACATGGCCAGGTTAAGAGGTAGGCGATCCTGATATGAACTGGAGCTCTATGTAGCTCATGGATTATCCTGGGTGACATGCGGCTAGTTGATAGGTTAGGAGATCTGGGCATGAAACAGAGTGCGGAGGGGTTTAAGGGTTCTCTTGGGTGACACACAGCCAGATAGAGTGGCGGGCAGACCTATCACGAACTAGAGTGCTGAGTGGATCGAATGTTCTCCTGGGTGACATACGCTAGTTGATATGATGGCTGATTGATTCATATGCGGGAACACTATAGATGCTAGACCGCAATGTTACTCTGGGTAACAACGCTAGTCTCGACAACCATGCCCCATCCTATAAGAAGGATATGCATCATCATGGGCACGCGAACCTAGATTATTATAGTTGAGCTTTTGGTCGTCAATGCACCCTGACACGAAAGGAAGAGACTTCTCACGGAAACTCAATAGGGCATTTTTGCAATCCCAAAATAAGGAAGTGAATGCATGGTAATTCACCTTTATTGGATAGCCAGTCGGGAAGGAGGGGAGCGGGTTTTGTGAAGTTCTTGGTGGTTGAGGTCTGCAGTCCTTAAGCATGGAAGTGAATATATAATAATCACTGTTACTCAAATTTTTCGTAAATAAGAAGATAGGCTAATCAAGGCTTTATAGATTAATCCACTTCAGTCTAGGCTGGTTTGGGCTCAAGCAAGACTACCACAAGCTAATCGAGAATTAGAAATAGGCAAGCAAGGATCGTCCGACTGCCATTCGAGTTGGACCCCTGTCAGCCCGTCCTCACCATGGCATTTCAGGTCAACCCCCTGGCCGGTGCACCTCGAGTCAACAACCAACAGCTCATCAAGCAAAGCAAGGCATTTGCAATACTCAACCCATCCCCATCGTCCGGCCCCACTCTTATGACGAGCTGGCTTCCAAACAGCTCGTCTACTCGAGTACCTCAATCAGCCCATTGCCAACCAAGCTCTGATGCATCCCTCGCAGGCAATCCTACAGTTCCTCCATATCCTTCTGAGCAGTGCAGCCAGACGTGCCCGATTCGTCCCACTCCCCCCAACACTACCCCTGGCAGTTTCCCACTTCTTTCCATATCCTTGGGAAAAGAATGGCCAGTCGGGTTTACCTCGCTACATTAGCATGTGGGCAAGGCCGATAAATAATTACAGCCAAGTATGTCCTCTTTTGACATAGAGCATGATGTGTAACATGCTTCCACAATGTGTGAATACTACCTAAACAGTAAGAGCAGGGCATGTATCTTACATGGTTTTTTCTATTGATGTCGACCTCCAACGTCGATTCCCTTCACTTCGTCCGCTATCTCTTATTAATCGGATCTACGGTGCAATGCCTTTCCAGCCGATTTTATGGCGTTATTAGCTATCCCAGCATCAGTTTCAACCACTATAAATAACCTATGCAATGCAACTTCAAAGGAGTTGTTGGTTGCCACCTACTAAGGGTCGACTATTCAGTTATTGGTCTCCACCCACCAAGGGTCTACTATTCGATTGTTGGTTGCCACCCGTTAAGGGTCGACTAATTTAGAAGGTTGGTCGCCACCAAACAAGGGTTGATTTATTCAAAGATTCCATTGGCCACTTGCAATCCGACATCCTCCTCTTAGCATCAAATTGCAGATTCTTATAACAGCCCACCGTTCATATTTCTAAGCTCAACAAGCCCTCAAATTTAGCAGCAACATTAGTATTATGCCATCCTCTTTTATCTTTTTGTATCTTTTATAATTCCCCATAATTGTAAAAGAGCTGTATATCAAGAGGAATTCATAGTAGATATATGATGCTCTACCGAATCGCTCCATATTTTATGTCATGTACCCATTGACTGCTTGTATTAGCTCTTAAACCGGACGATTAGCAAGTAACCTTAGCTTTTCGTGGTGTAATTCGGAGGTTGATGAAAAATATAATCAATATTTTGGCACTAGAAGGAGGGCTTGAACCTCCTGTCTAGTGGTTAGCAGCCACATGTGCAAGTTCTTTTCACACTTGGTATCCCACATCCAGTATGAAATACGCCAACTGCGAGTGTAGTCCCGATCGCCCTTTCATTCAATGGAAAGACCCCAACACGGGAAAGCCTCCCATCGTTTACTAAGCATGCCCCTATGAGATGCCCTGGTCAATCGTCCTCAAGACTAGACCCGAGGGCATGATGGCATCTCATGACACGAGTCTTCATCACTCGAATAGATCTCGAATCTCTCCCTGGATTCTAGCATCTCAAGACACGAGCCATCATCACTTGAACAGTTCATGAATCTCTCTATAGATTCCAGCATTAGTCGTTTGACGAATAGTAACGTTGACCTCTCCCTCGGAGTTACCCTTAGAATAGATAGTTCAACTCTATAGCATTGTCTGAAATGTTAATGTTAATCTTTCCCTTGGAGTTACCCTTAGGATAGATAGTGCAACTTCACAACATTTTTCTCCACAACTACTCATAGAACTCGTATATCTGTTTTGAAGTGGTTACAGTCTCGAGTCGTCTCATATAAGTACACTCCCCCGCATACTAGACTCTTCAAAATAATTAATAAATTTTTAGCTAACTCAGCTTTGGTTCTTTCAAAAATAAATAGATAACACGTAAGGGTAGATATCATCTCTTATTTGGATGGATTCCCTTGTCTCTTGTCCAAGAAGAGCATGATGAGTTTAAACGTAGTGTATAACATCACCGAGAGGATAAACGTATCATATAAATCTCGTGTTTCTTCAAGATATTTCCTAAGTCAATTTTGTTCAAATTCAGATAGAATCAAACGATCTCATACGGGAATCAAGTCCACATACTTATCACCATTTCCAACCTTCTCAACTTACACTATCTCTCGGTCAAGAGTGAAGCCAGGTAGGATAGAGCACCGATTGCAATAAAGCCTTACCTTGACATGTCATTCTTAACTCTCACAGATAGAGCAAGTCTACTTTGTAGGCTTTTAGTGCTAAGTATAGGAGTAAATACTTTCCATAAACAAGTAAACACAGAAACACGATTAAGTTACACAAGTGACTTATAATCCCTATATTTTCGAATTATACTTCTTTGTAAATACTTATGTGTGTGTGTGTATATACGTATATATATATGTGTGAGTGTATATATATTTAAAATACCTTTACAAAAGATGTATGCATGTGTACTACTACTTCACTATTCATTTCTACTCTTTTCAATACTATAAAATATATTCATTTACTTATCTCAAAGGTATAAGAATATTCACAAATTACATAACAAGATTTCTCCCTTTAAAACATAATCAAAGAGGTTAAAAACAAAAGTCACTAAAAATTGTTACTATAAACCCATTCTGTTTTATAATTTAAACCTTTACTTTTTCTAACTTTTTCCTAAAAGATTCCATACTAAACATTATCTTTTTAAATACTCTTTTCAAAGGTCGAATTACATTCAAAAGTATATTCAAAGGGGTAAAAAAACAAATGTTACTTGAACATTGTTTACTGTAAACCCAAAACTATTCACGCTTATCATTATCTTTAAAAACATGCTTTTTAAAGATTTAAGTACACTTATTTAACAAGAAAATATAATTTTAAATAACTTCTCAAAGCCATTTATTATAATTAAATGTTATAACAAAACTTATATATACTTTAAAATTACTTATAAATATTTTTTAAATATCTATATAAAATATAATGTAAAAATAATAAAATTTAGAAATTACTAGAAAACCCATTTTAAACAAATGTTACTAAATAAACCCTTTACTTTAAAAATTCATAGATAATTTTTAAAAATATATCTAAACTTGAGACACTTTTAAAATACCTTAAAATATGCTATTAAACTCTCTTAAAAAGATCCCATAAAAATAACTAATGTAACCATCATTTTAAACTCATTTAAGATCACAAAACTTGCTTAAAACAACACAACAGCAAACAAGTGTTGTTGCAGGCTAGAAATGCTACTATAGGTCAAAGAAGCATTTATAGTGGTGTAAAAGATACTAGACAGAGAGCAGGTTCAAAAAGCATGAAAGTTTGAGGGCAGTTTTCTCTATCCAAATAAAGGTTTCAAGATCTAAAATTTTACAGTAATTAGTATACTTAGACAACATAAATACCATAAAAAGAAACCCCTAAGGCTATCGTTTGAAACCACAGTAAAAATTGAAGAAAATAAGCAATTTACAAAGTGCTCATCTAGCGACCTTTTCGCTACTATTTTTCCACTTTGATCCAACAGTTTTAAAATAATTTAAACTCTAATTTTTTAACAGTAAGTAGTAGACATTTAGTACTTAATAAAACAACAAAGAAACCCCTAAGGATTTCTTTCAAAATCATATTAAAAATAACCAAAAACTAGGCATTTCAAAGTGCTTCTATAGCGACCTTTTCACCTACTAACATTTGCAAACTTTGTTCAACAAGCTCTACAACTTTCCAAACCAATTATTTTCTATCACATACACTACTATAAGTTCAGGGCACAACCAAAATATATTATATCACAATATATTTACATATCACCATGTTAAACAAGTTAAAGACAAGGGATTACAAAGTGCACTTATAACGACCTTTCTTGCTTTAAACACTTTTAAACACACATCAGTGCCACATACAACCAAAACAAACATGTAAACACATAGTCAAGGTCACATTACATGTTTTGGAGGGTATTAGAAGTGAATATATTACATATAAACTTGTCATTGTTTTCCAAAGCAAGGGTCCAAAAGTTATAACTTGCATTAGTTCACTTTAACTTTATATTCAAGCATACATATACCCACACAATATATACACTTCAATGGTGAGTTAACTCACCCAAATCCATGCTAACATACAAGCACAAACACCAGAACAACTTCCTACCATCACCAAACAAGCCAAAGATCCTACATTTGCTTCACTTTTGCTCTCGACCACCTCTCCTTCACCCAAATTGCTTACGACCTAGACATGCTCCACCCTTGTGACTCCTTCCTTTACCATTTGAGTTGATATTCCTTTCTCCTATGTTTTGCTAGGACCATTGCCAATGTTTGGGAGAGTTTGGATTTGATATGCTATGTTTTTAGAAAGTTCAAGAGAGGAGGAAGAGGCATGAAGAAGTCGTCTTTTAGTTCATTACTAAGTAAAATGATTATGTGATATTATGAAGTGTTCATTTAATGTTACTCACTAAGCCGCCCTACCCTCTAAACCTCCTATGGAAGGTCACCAAGCACCCTCCTTCCCATGTTCTTCTATCATATAATATCTACTTACACATAAATATCTTCTACCCTATGTCATCACCCATGACATCATGCCTACCCCACTAATCACCATTAGTTAGCCTTATTTAGAAAAATATTTTTAGTTGCTAATAAATTACACATCAATATTCTAAGAAAATTCAAAATGATAGAACAACATTTATCGAGCAATAAAGCTGTTTATCGATAAAATGATTTTCGGCCACATCATCGATATTTCCTTGAAATATTTATTTTTATAAATACATTCCAAAAAACGTTTCCCATCATGATTTATTAATTAAAAGGAGCATAACAAGGTTATAAAATCACTTTTATCACATTCAACCAAGATTCAAATATTTAAACATGAAGTGTTCGAAATTCGGGTCGTTACATTCCATGAGGATGAATTACAATGAATTTATTTCCTTTTCGGGGACTGCTAGGCTATCCAAAAAAGTTGAATCGCCATGCATTCATTTCTTTGTTTGACGATGACCCCATGTCCTAGTGGTCTAGGGGAGACATCTCTCCCCTGTGCACTGGGCGCATCGGTGACTAGTTGTATGGCCACAACAGTCTGTACCCCTCGTTCATGATGCCGCTCATCCTTTAAAAAGGATTGGGCATTATTTTCTAAACCGGCGCTATTACCCTAAGTAACGCCAAAGTCCAACATTCATAATGTGCCTAAGAATAAGTTGGGTCAGCCTTCACTTGCAGCATGTCATCAAGGGAAACTTTCAAGCCCTTTAACGCTTAGGTTCGAACTGGGACCGCCTACAATCAAAGCAACGCATAGATAAGTTCACTTTTAACAATTTCTATCTACTAATTTCTTATTAATGACAATGCCAGCTACTCGTCTCACCACTATCACTTCATCATACAAGAGTGCTCTAGCAAACCATGCATCCCCAGTCGAGTCAAACCCTACAGTCTTCTAAGTAATAGGAGACGTGTCATCCTAGAGAACCCCAAGCCCCAGGCGTTTTGGTTTGAGCCATGGCCCATCCACTGCTACGCACACGACTACTCACCTAGTAGAACCCACGGGCAAGTATGCGCTCCCACTCAGCGCCAGTCCCTCCCACCACTCGACTATCGGTAGGCACTCAGTTCGTATGAACGAATAACCAGGCTCAGCCCATCACATGACAATGTTGTTACTTAGGACATTTTAAATAGTTTTTTTCTAAAAAATAATATAGGAACGCATCAAGTAGCGTGTCACCCAAGAGAATCTTCAAGCCCCCCGACGCTTAGGTTTGAAATGGGACCGCCCATCAGTAAAGCAACATAGTGAGGCTTAGTTTCCGCACACCAGCTCAACACCTAACAATCACCCAGGCTGCACGGTCAATGCTCACTTGCAAGTCCCTCAAGCTACTCGGGGTGCCAATTAAAGAAATTTGGTTAGGCCAGCATAAAAGACTGCTACCTATTTAAGATACGCTACCCTACAAGTTCAAAGAAAGAACAAACTACAACAGCTAGTTTCTCAAATAATAAGTTTGCCAAATAGAATCTGTTTTATTTAGTTCAATAGTGAGCGGGGCATAATTCCTGCTCCACTAGGCTTACAACAGTTTTCAATTACTAACTATTTGAAAAGAAGAAAAAGAGTATAGAAGTAGAAGCACATCAATAACTCTCTTTAGAGGCCAGCCAGCCTGTGCTCTTTTCACCGCTTAGAAAGCGCTCGGTGGGAGAAATGATCAAGAACTTACTAAGGAAAACTGGCCAAGCTCTCATCTTCGATGCAATTTAGATGCTTTGATCGATCAAGAAAAGGTTGAAGAAGGACGGTGCTTCCACCACCAATTCCTTCAACATCGATTCTCATAAGGGATCGTGAAGAGCTCCTAGGTAACCTCATCAAGGAGCTGACCAAGGCCTCAGTGATGATATCCAAATCAAAGGCACCAACCCTTACTCTTTCAAAAAAGGTGCACCTAACTGACCTGAGGTCGAGAAAATAGGAGCATCAAAGCAAGGAAGCACCCCAACCCCAACCGGATCCATAGTTCGAGATCGACATATGATCAACATAAGAAGTTTGGCCAGAGGACCCAGTCACAACCAAAGGCAAGGTCCATCTTAAGCAGCCAAAATCTAAGAGCAGCGGTCCGAACCGCTATTGACAAACATAGTTCGGCACCCAAAAAGTAACCTCATTTCCAAACCCCACTAGATCCGAGAAAAATCCCAAAAAAGTTTGAAAAAAGCCAAATGCTTAAGAGCAATAGGGAAGGAAGAGGAAGGTGAAGCCATTTGTTCTTTATTAAGAGAAAACAATGCAGTGTTCAGATCTATAGAAGAAATTAAATGGTTAAAGCTCCATAGGCTTGAAGTGAAAGGGGAAGGGGATATTTATATGCCTCTCCCTTAAATTGCAGCTGCTATAATTGAAAAGGCAAAAGAAATCTCAACCGTTCAAAGATGATAAGTGTTATGTCACACCATGCATGTGGGCAAAGAGAGTCCTTTCTACCGCATCACAAGAAGAATGGCGCAAGGCCACATGGATAATGCATTAATTGCATAGTAGAACCGTTAATCGATGGATGTCGTCTAGATTTTACAAGCCTAAGCTCGCTCATGGGCACAGTCTTGTGGGGAAAAATGTTTCATAAGAAGATAAGCTAATTAAGGCTTCTTAGCTTAATCTGCTTCGGTCTGGGCCATCTTGGGTCATGCCAGCCTATCACAGCCCACTCGAGAATCAGAAACAAGCCAGTAAGTTTCCTCTGACTTCCATCCGGGTTGGACCTATGCAACCTATACTCTCCATGGCATTTCAGGTCGGCCCCCCGGCTAGTGCACCCCGAAGCAATGACCAATAACCAACTCATCAAGCAAAGCAAGGCATTCACACTGCTCGGCTCGGTCCCCATCGTTCGACCCCCATTATATGACTAGTTGGCTCCTAGACAGCTCGTCTGATTGAGCACCTCTCTTGACCCATTCCTAACTCGGCTTTGATGCAGCCCCCGCAAGCAATCCTACAATTGGTCCTTCATATCCATCTAAGCAGTGCTGCCAGACCTACATGGCCCGGCAAGCTCCCATAACACTACTTTGGCAGTTCCCCACGTCTTTCCATATCTTTGGGAAATGGCTAGCCTTCCTAGTTGGCCTAGCCACTTCAACATGCGAGTAAGGCTGATAAAAAGTACAACCAAGTGTGTTCTCTTCTGACACAGAGCATGCCGTGCAACATATTGCAACTATGCGTGAATATTACCTGAACAGTAAGAGTAGCATGTATCTTACAGGATTTTTTCCTATTGATGTTGACCTCTGAGGCTGTTTCCTTTCACTTTGCCAGTTGTCCCTCATTAATCAGGTCTACAACATTACTCCTTTCCAACCGATTTTATGGCATCATCTTGGCCATCCCAACATCGGTTTCAACCGCTATAAATACCCCATGTATGACAACTTCAAAGGGGTTTTTGATCACTACCTGCTAAAGGTCGATTGTTCGTCTGTTGGTCACCACCAAATAAGGGTCGACTATTCAGTTGTTTATCGCCACCCACCAAGAGTCGAATAATTCATAGGGTTTTTCACCACCTGCCAAGGGTTGATCCATTTAAAGGATCCATTAGCCAGTTGCGATCCCACATCCTTATCTTTTCTTCAAGCCATAGATTCTCACAATAGCTCACCGTTTATGGTTCTAAGCTCAACAATCCCTCAAGATTAGTAGCAGCATTAGTCTTGAGCCGCCACTTTTTATCTTGTTCTATCTCTTGTAATTCCCTATAATTGTGAGAGAGCTATATAACAAGAAGAATTCACAATGGACATAGTCAGCTCTACTGAACCATATATCTTATGTCATGTACCTATTGAATGTTCATTTTAGTTCTTGAACCAGACGATTAGCTAGTAAATTTTAGTTTTCAAGGTGCAATTCCAAGGTTGATGAAAAATATAGTCAACAATCACCTTGTATGTGATAGCATATAAAGGTGGTAGTCCCCAAACAAGGAAGTGAATGCACAGTAATTCACCATCATTGGATAGCCGATCGGCAAATAGGAGAGCGGGGCTTGTATGGTCCTTGGCGGTAGTGGTCAACAGTCCCCAAGCAAGGAAGTGAGCATATAATAACCCATCCTTTACTAGATAGCCTATAGAGGTGGCAATCCCCGAACAAGGAAGTGAATGCACAGTAATTTATCCTTATTGGATTTCCGACTAGCAAGGAGGGGATAGGGCTTGCGCGGTCCTTGGCGATAGAGGTTGGCAATTCCCAAGCAAGCAAGTGAGCACATAATAACTCACTATCACTAGATAGCCTTTTTTGTGCTGACAAAATAGGATTTGAAGTCTTCGTTATATTCTTCCTAACTTTTTTTATAACAGCCTTAAAATTATGCCTCATATATGATAGGCCTAGAGGCGCTGTAGGTTCTAAGTGCAGGATATATGTGTTCCATTCGAGTGGGAGAGGTGGTAAGCAAGATTTGACAAGATGACACTGATAGCATATGGCCCCTTCTAATTTGGGCCGAGCACTCCTTCAGCCAGATTCTTGGAATTTGCGAACACCTGGCATTGTACTAGATCACTGAAAATGAACTGTCGAAGCTTCAATTAGCAGTGTTGGTGACATCGTTACCATTAGTCTCAGGGTCATTAGAGTTAGTAACCTTGTTCTCACCTTTAGGATTTGACATGGTGTAAAACATGAAAAGAGCGCAGAGAAGAAAAAGTGAAGAAAGGTGAGAGATTTTAAGGAGGGCATCCTTCTAACACCATTATATTGACTAAACAATTAGCCAACCTTAGAATTAGATTCATGTTTTCATAATAGTAAGGGTTACTCACTAATACTAGGCTTAAAAATGTAAAATGAGTAGTAAAGAAAGTAAATAATGTAAAAGACACAAGATGTTAAGTGGTTCGATAGAAGTTTGCCTACATCCACTATGAAGATCTCTTACTATGTTTATCCCTTACAATGGCAAGGAATTACATGATAATAATTAGAAATTTAGCCTCTTAAGCTTACAATGGTACTAAACTTAAGAACTTATGAGGTGTTGCTTGTTGTTCATATTCCTTTGTATAGTTTAGACTGGAATCTTTTACAACAGATTTATATGTGCCTAAGTTGTTTGATCTATTTTGTTGTTGTTTTTAGAAATTATTATTCAATAAAAATTAAACAATAAATAAAACCAACTTTGGTTGAATTTCTTTTAATCGAGTATAAATATGTTGCATGTTCATTTAAACAACTTTGATTGAAATATTTTTTTGAACTTTAATTAGTTTTGATTGTAAATAATTTTGATTGAATTTTTTTTAATTAGGCATATATATATATGTTATATAGCAATTTAAATAATTTCGGTTGGAAACCATTGTGATTAACTTTTAATTAATTTTGGTAGTAAATAGTTTGACTTTTAAACTCATCTTCAAATTTGAGTACATGTGTGACACATGTGTTGTTTTAAATATAACTTGTTTGGTTGTTGTTTACATTAGTGTTGAAGTTATTTCAATATGAAAAATCTATAAGTGGAGTTTTATGAATAACTATTTGATTCTTTCCTAAGTTGAAAGTTGGATATAAATTTGTCAACTTTAATATATATATATATATATATATATATATATTAGATTATAAATTTTACATAAAAACATAGTTTACAATTATTTATATATGCAGATATGTATTGTATGTTATTATAACTCAAATTTTATAAAATGGGCTTTTGTGTAAAACAACAAAATTCAACTTTAAGCCCTTCCTTGATTTTTGTGTGTGTGTGTTTGATTTTAAATCAAAACTGTGGATAATAAAGGCATATATAAAGGGACAAATGAGTCCATTGTGGTATAAATCCCAACACCTACATACAATCACATTATCCATGTACACTTCCTATCTATAGCATGTGATAAGTGTATTTAATAAACTTATAAATTTAAACCTAAAAAACCTTTTCCAAACAAATTAAATAAAATAAAGATTTTTTTGAAAATATTTTAGAACAGGTCAAAGATGCATTTATGATTCATAGGCCCAACAAAGATCTTAAATGGAATTTTTTTTAAATTCACCCATTTAACCCGCTGCGATCTGCCCTGGTACCTTCAAGTATTGTTTGGATTCCATATCTTATACATCTCATTTGGTTATATGTTTCATCATGCTTGTATAGTTTAGATTCCATGTCTTATACAATGAATTTAAAGATGCCTATATTGTCCAATCTATTTTTAACTTTTTTTAAATTAATGTTTAATAAAATAAATATTTTCTTATTTAAAGCTAATTTTAATTAATTGAAATAATTATGTAACATATTACATATACAAATATAACTGAACTACATATATTAGTTACTTGAAACTATTTTATGAAATCAAATATAAGTTTTATCTATACATTTTATTTTCAAAATAAAAAAAATTTAGTTATAATTTTCATAAGTTCATATAGCAAAATTTATAGGAGAACTTTTATATAAAATTATAAACTTAATTTTGGACTCTTCCTAAATTAGAGCTAGTTTTCAAATTATTAACTCTAAATTTCAAAACAAACAAAGTTATAAGTTACACACACACACAGATATATATATATATATAAATACTAAAAATCATAAATCTAATAATTGAATCCTTCCTAAGTCGATTTCAAAGTGATAATTTTAGAAAGATTATTTTAAATTTTAAAGCATATCAAAATTATCATAATTAATTTTATGTGTATAAAGGTTTAAGTGTTCAAATGTTGTTTGAAATGGCATTGAATGTATGACTAAGAAAAGGAGAAAAGTCTCTAACCTTTCCTCCTCTTCTTCAATGCCTACTTAAACTCATTAATTGTCATATTATAATTATAAGTAAACTATTGTCAATTAGTTAATTTTTTTAAATAATATATGATATATATATATATATATATATATATAAGTATAAGTAAACTATGCATATAGACATATTATTATTTTATATGTTTTCAAAATAAAACTATGGACAACATAGGCATATATAAAGGAAAAAGTATATGTTGTGGTGTAAATCCTAGAACCTATAAACGTACACGTTGACCATGTGCACTGGTTATATGTTGCACTTGCACTATACACATATAAATATAATTGATATGCTCATTATAATATATTTAATTTAAATTAAAACTACTTTTTAAACAAATTAAATAAAAAAGATTTTACCTAGAACTATATTAGATTGGACTTACTAAACCCTTTTTAGACTTCATAGGCCCAATAGGTCCAAAAGTATGAGCTAAATTAAGTTTAGATAAAATACGATTTTACTTAATTACTAGACTGGATCGAGTGTGAACCGTTAGACTTCATAGGCCCACTATGATCCAAATAGTATTTTGTTTTGAAATCTACCCATTTCACCTGTTACAGACCGACCTAGTTCTTTCCCATGGCATTAGAGCGACATTGGTTGAGGCATTTACTTGGTACATTGGACGTTCTAGGTTTGATCCCTACAACTAGCATGATAGGGGGTTCTCACATTATGATCTGTGAGGAAGCATTACCTCTTACCCTTACATGTCCTTTGATGGTTATGCTAGCTGAAAGGATGCATGTAAAACTCAATCATGAGATACATAGTTGGGTCACCCTAAAGGAGTTTGGGTCGTACCAAAAATGGTATTGGGGTCCAAACGGTCTACACGGTTTAATTAAAAACTTTAGGACCAACTAATCAAACCTACCAATTTGATGGGTGTCTAGAAAAGTAGCATCGAGGCTTGGGGTTGAACAATCAAGTATTTCCCCTTCCTGGCTACTAGCTAGCCTAATTGGTGGAGCAAGTCCAAAAGGTTGGCCCAATTGTAAAGGACCAAATTGATTTGGGCCTTGGGATAATTTTCAAAATTCAGTCTGAAAATATTAAATGTATTTTAAATTGAAAACTTTAAAGTATAAAAGGAAATTTTATAAAAGTTATAAAATGTTTTCAAAAATTTTAAAATTCTTTAAAGAAATATTTGTGTATCTACCTTAAATTTTTAAAGTTGTGTATCTACCTTAAATTTGTTTAAAGTAAATTAAATAAAAATTTTGAATTAATTAAATATTTAATTAAACTTTAAATTAAATAAATGAATTTATCAAATAAAATTAATTAAAAGTTAATTAATTAAAACGTATACATATGTTGATATGTATATATTAACAAACTATAAATGTTATAGTTATTTATTTGTCTTAAATAATTTAAGATGAATGAGAAATTTGGGATATTTTATATAAATTAAATTAATTTAGTGCGATTTAATTAATAAAATTAAAAATAAATTAAAAATAAATTTAAATATGATTTAATTAATATAAATTAATTAAATATGATTTAACTAATAAAATACACATGCAGACGCGCGCACGCGCGCACGTGCGAACATATATGTATGTTTGTATATATGTATGTATGTTTGTATGTATATTATATGAGTTAATTAAATTGTAAAAGATATGAAGAAATTAAATCTATATAGCTATATATGTATAAATGTAAGTGGAACTGGAATAAACCCAAAATACGTTTTTGAATAAGTACATATGTAAAGTATGTATATCGTGATTTCAAATGAGTCCGACACTTGATTCACGAGGATGTTTTCAAAAGAAACACGATATTCCTTAAATAAGTACCACTTAGTATACACACATACAAAAAAGTTTGTGAATCCTTTATATCTAGGTTGTCCTTTACCATTATATGTCAAAAGATTACTTCCATACTCTTTGGTTGTTGGGCAAACTCAAGCCAGAGATGTTATGTGTAGTTCTACGAATATATGTTTGATAAGGTAAGATATATGCACTTATTTGTTGAGAAAACTTAAGGTACATGCATTATACTTACGCCATCGCAAAATGGTAGGTATGAGTGAATAATCTCATCTGATTCATTGAGCAAACTCAAGATTGAGATTGGGATTAGGACAAAGATCATGAGTTAGGAGTTGTATATGATACAACCAATAAAGTGTTATCCATCACTTGCGGGCCTATGATTTGTTGAGCAAACTCAGGTCCCCCAAGGTAAGCGAGTCTTCATACCCACTAGAGAAATCAAAAAATTTCATGTTTTTCTTAGGGTTTTGAGAAACATAAAAATCTAGTGGGAGCCTTGTTAGAAAAATGAAATAGTAACATTTAACTATTCTAATACTGTAAGTACATATGCTATGTAAAGTTTTAATAATCCACGTCGATAATTTTGTACAGCTAAAATAAATTGATAAAATGATTATCAATTCTACATTAAGATTAACATAGAAACATAAAATACGCTTACTAATAAATCTTTTGGCATGTTGTCACGTCGAGACCCATGCAAGAGCTATATCGTACAACTACTAAATACATTCATACCATGGTTACTTATGTCTTTATTTGCACAAGTCAATGTATTATCTCCCATAAGTGTTGAATATTAAAGCAATGCAAGAATATGAATATTTGATCCATATTCGATCATATATAAATGGTGTATGATGAACAGTCAGGATTCGTAATGTACAAAACCTTAATGATAATTAGATAATTTGAAATGAGCAAGTAAATCATAATTTGAGATAACGTGTCCAATGCGAATGCTGTAAGAACCGTATTGTGTTAGAAGTAACATGTAACGATATGTCTTTCTTACACTTAAAGACGACACTTAAACATTCAAACACATGCCATAACAACATACACAAGCAATAATTATAAACCAAAATCATAACTTTCAAACTAACTTCAACATTAGATTTCATTTCAAGTCTAAATGCAACTTTAATTGTCAATACTTCAAGTCTAGTCGTACCACCTACTTAACCATATATTTCTTGCTTTCCAAAGCAAGTTTAACCAACAAAATTATAATTCATGCAAATCAAGCATATGTCAAATTTAAAAACAAGCATGCAACTTTTATTTAAAATCACTTTAAAGTTAAGTATTTCTCACCAAAAGCTATCTAACCCGAACTCCCACTAACACTTGAATGCAACTTAGGACTTGGATTTATTTTTGCAAAAAACATGTTTTTTTGAGGCCTTAAGACCAGAAACAATTCGGCCATGAGGGGGTTAGGCTCAGCCTAGCTTGGAGGGTGGAGGAAGAGGGTGATGAAGAGAAGGAAGGGTTCTTAAACAATGTTTTTAAGGGTTTAGAAATGAAAGAGACATGATTTCACATTTTGAAGCAAAGGAAACAATTAAAGGGTCTCATGAAGCTAAAGGAAAATGAAGCAAGCTTTTGGAAATAAAATGAAAGTAAGAGTGGAAAAGAATTAGGAATTTCCTTTATATATAAATTACACTTACCAAATTACCAAAATGTCCTAAGGAACATTAACCTCCACTCCTTTAATGCCATATCATCACCTTGTCCCCCCTTCCCACCTTGTTTTCCATGTGAATCCTTGTCCCCCTACCATGATCCATCATCCATTAATGCTAAGTTTACTTTTGTTTTAAAGGATGTGATACTTTATGACTTCTTTTTTACTTTTATATTAAAAATTCTTTTTAATTTTTTTAAACTTTCATAAATTGTCATTTCATACTTTAATAAACTTATGTATAAACATATATATCTTATGCATATTTTATAAAATGTGTTAACGTATTTATAAATGAAAGTGAATACTTATATCATAGAGTTTACAATGTTTCCAACAACTTTTAGCCGATGAAAAGTCGAAAATTCGGAAAATGAATTCCAATGACTTTTTCGATTTTTCTTCGAACTAAATATTTTGTAAACGAATTTGGAAAACTATTTCACCATCATTATATATTATTTAAAAGAGTTTTATTTTAATTATAAAATCTATTATTTCAATAATTAAATTTAATTAAATATTCGCAAATCAAAGCGGCGAAATTCTGAATCGTTACACTCCTCCTTAAAAGAATTTTGTCCCCAAAATTTTACCACAACCTAACCCAGAAAACAAACCAAACTAGGAATATATAACATTATACATCAGTCCATATGATGTACATAGATCATTCTCATGCAAAAATCTGATTTGCTCACCCACTCGAATACATAGCTTTTACTTCCGAACTAGTATCGCTCACTTGATTTCCTAGTGCGGACTCCGATCAGGCTTCTTAATTAGAAACCTATGTTCTCCTTACATAGCTATAAACTAATAGAAAACAAACCAAACTAGGAATACATAACATTATACATCATTCCATATGATGTACATAGATCATTCTCATGCAAAAATCTGATTTGCTCACCCACTCGAATACATAGCTTTTACTTCCGAACTAGTATCGCCCACTCGATTTCCTAGTGCGGACTCCGATCAGGCTTCTTAATTAGAAACCTCTGTTCTCCTTACATAGCTATAAACTAATAGTAAATTTTTGGTTCCACATTAATAACCCTCACCAAGTGTTCTCCATCAAAATCGAGTGATAAATCCTTCTTCGGAATGGTGTGAAGAACCTTTATTCATGTATTCGAATCTTGGATCGAGAATTATGTGAAAAGGAGGGAGAATCTATGTACAACTTACGTACCAATCTAAAGGTTCTTACTATCCAACTCCTTTCTACCCTCCCTAAATATTTATGAAAACATTTCATAAAAATTTCAACTTAGTTTCAAACATTTAAATGTTACAACTTATTTATGAAACCCTTTTATGAAATCATTTTTAATTTCTTAACTTGTATAATACTCTCCTACATCCTAAGAGCGTATAAAAAAACACCAGATTTTTAAATAATATTCATCTTTTAACTATTCAGATTAGGCCCAAAATAATATTGGGTCTTAAAACTGAGTCGACTAATTCAACCTCTTTACCCAACTGGTCTGGTAAGTAGCTAAGAAGAGTAGGATGCTGGTATCCAAACTCCATCCTAGAGTCTACTCTTCTTATACACTTCTAAGGTAAAAATGTTTATTAGCCGACCCAATAACATCAAAAATATTTCACATCCTAGATGTTAAAATCAAAAAACACATTTAATAAAACAAAGTTTATTAACCTCCTTATTAAATGTAGCCCGATTAGAAACTTCATTCATTAGTCCACTCTTTAATCAAATACCTTATTAATTTGAAACCTTAGGAGCCAAAAACCTGGGTTTTACTTCAAAAACTTTTTGAAATGATACTTTATTTTTAACCCCTAGAAAATATACATATAGCCTGAGTAATTCCAAAATGATATCAAGGAACTGGGTACTACCAAATAGTATCATATATCCCTTCACTAAGAAGGGTAATATGCAAGAGAAGCATTTACCATCCAAATACGTCTACTACCCATTTTTAGTCACTTTCGAGTCACTCGAACTAGTTAATTATAAAAATATTTCTTCTTTTCAAATCACCTTTTGAAACAATACTATATATATATTCAGCTAAATAGTTTTAATAAAATATTTATTATCCACTTGCTTTGTCTTCATTCAAATTCAAACTTGTTCCAATCGAATAATGATAAAGAGAATAATTTACTAAGTGTACTATCATATCAGCCTATGAAAACATCTGATTGTCACTTAAAAGATTATTTTGATCATCACAAGACAGATCGAAACTCATTCCCCAAACTGTCCAAAGAAAAATCTTATTCTCAAATTTTCTTTCAAAATATTTACACTTTAAACTATTTTCTAGTAATACTATTTTTACCTTTTCTCCAAAAACATTTGAAATCCTTTTCAAAGACACCGGGATTTTAAATTCTCCAAAACTCCTTTCAATTAAAACATATTTTATAAATCTGATTATAAAATCAACTTTTTATAAAACCGTCTGGAATATTTTTTTTAATAAATAACTTTTATTAAATCCAATTTTAACTCAGCATTATCAATGAATGCCTTATAGTCAAATCGTGAAACTTAATTCACAAGGTGTTTGTTTAAATATTCCCATAAATACTATCTACCCAACCCATACTTTACTAAGGAAAATTTCTTACGAACTATTCAACAATAGTAAATGTTCGGACTGGACGAGCAGAACTAAACAAACCTTAAATGATAATAAAAAAATATTATCATCTCCTAACAATCAACAATTAATACAACTATATTAATTTTGGAAATCATTCCTTTTTACGTATAAAATGTAATCTATGTAAAATCATTTCATCTACCCAATTTCAAAACAATACTGTGTTAGTGTGCCTTATTTAAGTGTTTAGAAACCTTAATCGATACAGTTGTACCTTCTGTACAGACCAGAATTCATAGACCACTCAACAGATAAATCAACACAACATAAAACATTTTTATAGTACTAACAAATGCGCACTCTATATATACACTCAAACTCATTTCAGGATATTACCAATCCCATCACTATTGAGTTGCTCATTCTAGAGCATTACTAACCCTATCTTTAATGAGTTTACCCCACCAAAGCCTTGGTGTTCTGTCAATCTAAGCTCTGATACCACATGTAAGATATGCCTTTCTTACACCTAAAGATAACACTTATACATCCAAACACATGTCATAACAACATAATAATCAATAACTATAAACCAAAATCATAACTTTCAAATTAACTTCAAAATTAGACTTTATTTCAAGTCTAAATGCAAGTTTAAATGTCAATACTTCAATTCTAGTCAGACCACCTACTTAACCATATATTTTGTGATGACCTACCTCCTCGACCCTCAGAAATTGACACTAATACATCCTCGATATCCACGTGCCGTAAATCCAAGTGCCGGAGAGGCAGATTATCATGGGGTAAAGAAATAAAGATAGAAGGTGGACAATAATAGAATCTCACATCGTATTCAACACATAATTATATATATGAGTAGTACATGCAATTACTCCAAATTATTCCATCAAAGTTATGACAGGTACTATCCCAGCTAGGATAGTTATAACGACCTATCCTTACAGTGCTGGTAGATACTAATACATAATACAGACACAGCGGAAAGTGATAGATGACTTCAACAAAAGACCCAAAATGCTCCATGCTCCATTCCAAAATGCTCCAAGCTTACCTAACTAGTTGGCTGCCCAGAAAAATAGGGCATCCAGAGTTTAAGGGAAAAAGAAAATAAATTCCGGGTCAGTCATGGGACTGGTGTGAGAAACTCAAAATACGATGTTTGAAAACAAAGGTATCTCATAAGACCACACCCGTACATAAACGCGGAACGGGTTTTTTCCTTATGATAACCAAAACCTTTGCTACGCAGAATATGTGGATATTATTTTAATAACATTCTTTCGAAAACACTTTTCAAGTAAGTATACATAATCTTAGCCAAAATTGTTACATTAATAAATTCCAGCATACTAGGCTCTACAATCAAATCCGAAGGCACTTATTGGAGAATGGATTTCCATACAATGACAAGGTAAGGGACTACCTTCCGACAGTACATCTCTAGAAAAATGCACCTGAGGCTCCAACCTCTACCAACACAGAACCGGCCTACCTTTACCATAGATAGTACCGAATATGTCATCACCTCGGCCGTTCCCGACCTACCCGAGAGCTCTCTTTGCATACACCACATTAATTAAAAACCCGACCGCATAGCGGGAATAAATATATTTAGAAAGGTGATGACTATACCCTAATGGGAGCGACCCACTTAGTTCTGCCGCATTTACCCTGTTTTAGTCATTTTCGGGTGATGAGGCTCGAGGTAACGATTACCTTACTCATAGCACATTCCACTTTGAATGCCATATTGCCAATCCATAATCACATAACCGATTCTACAAACGTATAACTCCTGAGCTCGTACATCCCAAGAAAGGGTGTTAAGCTAAGAGAAGTTGCCTTCTCCGCCACCAATCAGATGATACATTCATAGAGATCAACCAATGTAATTACAATTGCAACATCATACATTCGTCCATGCAAGTTGTCTAGGAATAGGACAAACTGAAGGCACTCTCCTACCACATCCTGTCGGGAGTTACTCCTAGGATTAGTAGCGATTAGTCCTTGTATTGGATATTTCATAACGAAGAGACTACTGCTACTATATGTATATTGGGAGTTTATCCCCAAATGATCAACAAGCAGTCCTTCGATACGAAAATCCTAAATATCATATTCATGTCTTCACTCCAAATACGCAAATTGGTTCGAAGTGGTCTTTAGATAGGAATTACCCAAATCCGACCCCGGTTCCTCTGAACCAATCGTCGATTAAAAAGATGTTAAGTTCATTTGTGATTATCAATCATCATTCGATTTAATTCATATTTTTATTCATTCATAGATATACCTTAGAGATACATCCATTGAAATATTTCTTTATCTTTTTCAGAGTATATGGAATCATCAAGCCTCATTTATCAAATCCTTTTGGTTAATTTAAACGCTTTTAAATCGTGGAATAATTCCAAACCCTTTCATATTTTACTTAGAAAAATATTTCCCATTCATTTCATTTAAATCTTAACAAAGATTTCCTAATTCAAAACTCATAATTTTAATTCGGTTAAAAGCATGTTATCTAGGATGTTAATCCAAAACCAGTAAATGTTAAGTGAGCAGAATCTATAGAAATTATCTAATTCTACTCAATATCAATTCCCGTATTCAACAAATACTATGGGCGGAATAACGGTGAAAGCACCCTTTAAATTCCATGAATAGTATGAGTTCCCTCTTCGGGCTTTAACACCGAGTATAAGAAGATTATCTCCATAAAATTCAAGTTATTTATATTTGGAAAATTATATCCTTTAACTTTGGAAAATTTTGATCCGAGTAAATCAAATTTAATATCCCATCCGTCGGGCCAGTCCGGATAGCCAGGGAGAGCAGGAAACTGGTTTTCCAAACTCAAGCCTAGACACTATCTCTCTAACACTCATAAGGCGGTCAAGTAATTTGATCGACTCTAAATCATTTAATATTTAACCATTCCATAAATTCTTCAAATCATATTTAAAATACTTTATTAATCATTTGAAAATATTTACAAAAGATTTGGAAAAGAACGATTGCGTTTAAAACTACACTTCAAAAGTTATAGAAAAGTGCTGCGAAAAAGTGCTACGAAAAGTGCTGTGGAAAGTGCTTTTTAAGCTATATTGATCAAAACGATTTTTTTTATCATTTGGAAACTCATTTTTATAACTCTAATTACTTTTAAAATATTTTAAAATATTTGTAGAATTTATATCATATTTTTAAACAATTTTAAAGAGGTTTAACATTCCATATACACTAATTCATTAAATAAAGGAAAGTGATTTCCTTTGTGCTTATCGATGTGTATTTCCATGACTTGCATATATATTCAACATTCATATTAAACAACCATCATCAATAATCATAATCAAACATATATAATATCCAATATCATATAATACGATAGTTTAGGAGTTTACTCACCTCAAGTTTAAACGACTAACTAAAAACTGGCTATAGCTTTGCTAACTCGAACTTTTAGCCCACGATCACTTGGATTATTGCTTCTAGATGGCTCGGCCTATGGATGAGAGGATGGAGGTGATGGAAGCCATTAAAGTAGAGGTGAAGAAGAAGAAGATGGAATGAGATGTGTGAATTTGTGAAGCCTTAGGGTCTTATTTATAGCCTTAGGAAAATGTGGCAAATTACTAAATTACCCTTAGATATTATCAAAATATCTCTTACACCACATCACCTCAACATCAAATATTTGTCCCCATACTCAAGTGCATGCATTAATGAGATGTAATGTGATAAGACATATTGCAAAAATATCTTTAGATGGAATGACATGCATTAATGGTGGATTTGATGTTTGCTTTTCATGTTTTAATGGTGATTTGATGTTGTCTTTTTCACTTACTTTTTGTAAAATTATCTTAGATATTTTATTTAGCTTTGATTTACTAATTGTGATAAACATATATGTGTATGTGTGTGTGCGTGTATGTACAAACAATGTTGCAACAACTCAAAACAATTTCCATTTGTCAAACCGTTGAGATTTCGGGATCCAATTTCCGGGCATATTTTCAGTTTTTAATTCAAACTATTTATTTATGTAAACAAAACTTGATAATAAATTTCTTATCATCTTTAACTAATTAAAACAAATTCATTTAACTTATAAAGCTATATTTAAAATTAATTAAATATTCCATTTTCAAAGTAGTAAAATTACGGGTCGTTACATACTTCCCCCCTTAAAAGAATTTCATCCTCGAAATTAAGGATAAGAACAAGATAACTCGAAGACAAATATATATAACGAAGTGATACACATGTATAAGATATAGCAAATGACATCATCACAAGTTGGTGAGTACACCATACACATACAACTATGTATCCATTCTAAACTCAGGGTACTCTTTACGCATTCTTTCCTCCGTCTCCCATGTGCAGTCTACTATGTCACCACTCCATTGGACTTTAACCAATCTTACAACCTTCATCCTTGATCGCTTCTCATCGTGATCTACGATTCGCATTGGTCACCTAATAACTACCAAATTAGGTTCAACTTCTAAATCTTCTTGGGCAGCTATTTCTATAATTTGCTCTGGATCATGCACATATTTTCGTAGGTGAGATACGTGAAAGACATTGTGCACACCAGATAACCTTTCGGGCAGTCCCACACGATAAGCTAATGGGCCAATCCTTTCGAGAATAGGAAAAGGTCCAATAAATCGAGGTGCTAACTTTCCTGCCCGACCAAATCTTACCACTCCTCTCATTGGAGAAACTTTTAGCAATACATAATCTCTAACTGAGAACTCTAGATTTCTTCGCCTTTGATCAGCATAGCTCTTCTGCCTACTCTGGGCTTCTTTCATTTTTTTAATAATTATGTCAACCTTTTCTGAAGCTTCTCTAATCATGTCAGGACCTAGTACTAATCGATCTCCGGTCTCGATCCAACATGCTGGAGATCTACACGGACGACCATACAAAGCTTCATATGGGGCCATGCCAGTACTAGCCTGATAACTGTTATTGTAAGAGAATTCTATCAGATGAAGGTAGCTTTCCCATGAACCTCCGAAATCTAAGATGCAAGCTCTTAGAAGATCTTCCAACACTCGATTTACTCTCTCAGTTTGTCCATTGGTCTGGGGGTGATATGCGGTGCTATGTTTAGCTTAGTTCCTAAAGTAGTTTGCAATGCCTCCCAGAACTTATTGGTAAAGATAGGGTCTCGATCACTAAATATACTACTGGGGACACCACGCAATCGAACTACTTCCCTCATGTATATTTCTGCCAGACTTGCAGCGGTTCTCGTTTGTTTTACTGGGATAAAATGTGCGCTCTTGGTTAATCGATCTATGATAACACAAATGCCTTCATTTCCCTTTCTTGATCGGGGTAAGCCATCGATGAAATCCATCGATATTTCGTCTCATTTCCAAGTTGGAATTTCAAGAGGTTGGAGTAATCCAGCGGTCTTTTGCCGATCACTTTTGATCTGTTGACAATTTGCACATCTACTAATATGGATAGAGATATCCCTCTTCATGCCATCCCACCAAAAAGTTCTCTTCATATCACGATACATTTTAGTAACTCCGGGATGTACAGAAAGTCGAGAATTATGACATTCTGTTAAAACTTCTTGCCTTATCCCATCGACGTTGGGAACACATACCCTTCCATTCATTCTTAAGATTCTCTGCTCATCTACTTTGAATCCTATCCATCTTCCTGGTATTATATTTTCCTCTACTTCCCTGGCTATTCTTGAAATGATTGGATCCTTGAGCTGACTCTCTTTTATACGATTAATTAAGGTTGGATGTACCACTAAATAAGCTATTAGGGGTGGGCACGGTCGGTTAACCGAACCGATCGGTTAATTAACCGATTTAACCGCCTAAAATATTTGGTTTGGTTAACTAAACCGAAAATAACATTAGCTTGTTCGTACCGACCGAACCACCCAATTTTAACCGAGGTTAACCGCGAATATTTAGCAGTTAACCGCTTAACCTTAACCGATTAACCGACATTGTTTAACCGATTTTTTAACCGCATTTAAATCAGTGTGGTAAATGTCTCAGCAGTGCTTACTTCAATACGTTATTGATTGCAGTTCAGCTTAATACAAAATAAACGCTCAGCTGAAACTCAAGCAAATGGTAAATTTCTCAGTTCTCATAGTACACTTCACTGTTACAGACAGTTCTTCAATTACAATACATGAAAATACATGAAAATAAAAGTTCAGCAACAATACATAATATATACTACAAAGTGTAAATATGAACTCTTTCCCATTTAACCAAATTATAAGTTAGCTTCAACCTAGTTGCAGTTTTGTTTGCAGAAAAGCAAGACAAGTAGATGGTTCATAATACCTCTCTAATAATAATATGATATCAACAGGGGGAATGGCAAACCAAATCCATGTAGTCAGTCAAGCGACCAGAACTGGAGCAACTACAAAGACATATAATGCTTTAACCATCAATGAACAGCCAGAGGACTTCTTCAACTGTTCAAGCAAATGTATTCTTATTTCCTCTAAAATCAACATTCTGTTACACTCAGTTAATGGAAGTTACTAAAATACCATAGCGCTTAAACAGAAACAAACAACAACTTACAGTAACATTTTAAATTGTAATTCCTGTTTCTCCATCTGAGGTTAATTACTACTGCACTAAACATCAAGATTTTCATCTCCATTGTAGATTGCTTAATAACAGTTGGAGCAGATGCATTTATTCCTGAGCACCTCAGCCATACATGGGTGTGTTAGCAACGTGTCAAATATTAATATTGTTTCAGAAGTAATGCTTATTGATGATGGATGCCCTTTCTTATGAGATGATATTCATTTAAAAATGCAAACGTCCTATATTTTAATCTAAAACAAATAGTTCACAATAAGGTTTTGCGTTATACTGACCGTTGATCTATAAATGGCTACTAAATTTATATCCAGTTTTTCAAATCATTGTCACCAATACGAATGGAAGGCACTGTAAAAAATGATAAAACATAAGTATAAATCCAGGTAAAATCAGAGAAACTGAATAACTGACTAAAATCATCAAATGTCTTATTCAATTGGTAGAAAATTCAAACTCAAACTTCAGTAACTATTTAATCAATTCATTTGTAATAACTAGCTTTAGTAACTTTAGTAATTATTTAATCAGTTCACATATGAACAACAACAACAACATAGTAGAACAAATGACCAATAGAATATATGAAGGAAAAAATTACCAATACTCACATGCTTTGTCTTCGAACAAATGAACAATATAATATATGAAGAATAAAATCAACAATACTAAGTTATCACATGCTTTCTCTTCCTTCTCGATGCCTTGTTTTCTGCAACAGTCGAAGGTTAACACTCAGCAGCGTCACGGCTAAACTACTGTGGATCTACCGATTAATAGATCAATGGTTTTAATTCTCATGATTTTTTTATTTTAAGAATAGTTGAGAGAGCAGATCTATCTGGAGCACAAAATAACGGCATGCTAATGAGTATGGGCTTAAACTGGGTGGGGCTGGCGTGTTATTATAAAATATAAAAATTGGTCGGTTAACGGTTAATCGATTGCTAAAATTTCCTTAACCGTTAACCGAACCGAAAACGATCAGTTATAGTCGGTCGGTTAACCGATGACGTCGGTTAATCGTGTTTATCGGTTAAATCGGTTCGGTGTATGTCGGTTAAAGCGGTTAAGTCAGTTTAATCGGTTAAATGCCCACCCCTATAAGCTATAATGGCATGCCTTCTACTTAGTTCATCCGCCACTACATTGGCTTTCCCAGGTGTGTATAAGATATCAAGATCATATGATGCAAGAAATTCTAACCAACGTTGTTGTCTCATATTTAAGTCCTTCTGAGTGAAAAGATACTTCAAAGATTTGTGATCCGTGAAGAGCTCGAACTTTTCACCTAGGAGACAATGCCTCCATATTTTTAATGCGAACACAACGGCTAATAATTCTAAGTCGTGTGTTGCATAATTATTCTCATGAGTCTTTAGTTGTCTGCTTGCATAAGCGATGACCTTTCCATGCTGCATTAGAACAGCACCTACTCCTTCCCCTCAAGCATCAGTATATACAGTTAAACCGCCGCCTTCATAAGCAATAGCTAGGACTGGAGCGGTAGTTAACCTTCTCTTGAGTTCTTTGAATGCTTCTTCACATTTTGGTGTCCATTCAAATTTAACATCCTTCATAGTCAATTTTGTTAGATGGGAGGAAATTTTGGAGAAGTCTTGAATGAATCTCCGATAATATCCTACCAATCCTAAGAAGCTGCGGATGTCCTTTGTGGTTTGTGGTTACTTCCAATCTTGTATAGCTAAAATATTTTCTGGATCTACTGAGATCCCTTCTCCTAACACAATATGCCCAAGGAATCTTACTTCTTTCTCCCAAAAGTGACATTTCGAGAATTTAGCTTTAAGTACATTTCTCCATAATATTTCCAACACAATCTCCAAATGCCTTTCGTGTTCTTCCTCGGTTTTGGAATAGATAAGAATATCATCAATAAAAACCAACACGAATTTGTTTAGCACATCTTTGAATACTCTATTCATAAGGTCTACAAAATAGGCGGGTGCATTAGTCAACCCAAAAGGCATAACTAACCATTCGTAAAAGCAATCCGGACCCCTAAATGAAGTTAATGGAATGCCATCCTCATCTATTCTTAGTTGATGGAATCCTGTGGCTAAATCCATTTGTGAGAATACTCGAGCACCATGAAGTTGATCAAATAAGTCATCTATGCGGGGTAGAGGATACTTGTTTTTAATCGTTTGCTTATTTAGGTCTCGATAGTCTACACAAAGCCTTAGGGAGCCGTCAGACATAGCAACAAAAACTACCGCTGCACCCCAACTTGAGCGGCTAGGTCTAATTAGTCCTTTTTTAAGAAATCATCAGTTTGTTTTGCCAACTCAATCTTTTCCTTCGGGGCCATCCTTCGAATAGGGTGAATAACGGGTCTTGCACCAAGAATTAAGTCAATTCAGAACTCAGTTTCCCGATGCAGGGGCAAACTTTTAACTTCCTCAAAAACATCCTGAAATTCCTTGACAACTGGTATTGTCTCCAAATCTTTTTTAGATAAATCTAGTGCATACATGAAACTATCCCTTATTGGACTAGGTTCTTCACAAGATATTTCTATAAACTTCCCGAAGCTAGTCCACAAAGTTACCATCCTTTTAACACAATCAAGGACAGCTTTATTCTTGGATAACCAATCCATACCGAACAAAACTTCAAACCCAATAAAGTCAAGAACAAATAGGTCGCATGAAATTTTTTGGGAGAGGTGAGTAACTCAGACTTTTTCACAAATCATACAAAAATTAATTGTACCGCCTATGGGATTTGACACGCAAATAGGGGTATCTACTATTTTTGTGATCAATTTTAATCTATCAACAAATCCTTTAGCAATAAAACTATGGGAAACTCCAGTATCAAATAATACTTTAACTAAATCATCATTGACATAAATATTACCTTCAAGAACTCCCTTGCCTTTTACATCAGTAGAGGTTGAAGGCTCGCCTTTGATAGCATAGACCTTAACCAGCTCTCCTTTCTTCATTAACGGGCACTTGTTCTTCCAATGGCCGGGTTGATAGCAGTTATGGCAGAGGCTATTCTGCACCATAGGAGAGATGGTTCCTTGTTGCTGCCTTTGAACCTTGGGACTCCTATAGTACTTTGAATAATGTCCTTTCTTTCCACAATTAAAACATTCAACATCTTTAAAACGGTTTTCCTGAGATCCTCCTCCGGGCTTGCCTTGCCATGGCTTCTTTTCATTGTTATTGAACTTCCTCTTATTGTTGTTGTTTTGGGTTGCGACTGGATTCCTCTTATCCAAAGCTTCATAACGGAAACCCATATCTATTAAATCCACAAAGGTTCCTTTAACATGGGCAGTCATCCTATCCTGATACTACTCCTTCATCCCAGAAATGAACATCTCATTTTTCTTCAGAGGCGTGTCTATCAATTCAGGCCCAAAGCGAGACAATTCATTGAATTTGTGCAAATACTCTTCCCTAGACATCACTTCTTGTTTTAGATCCATGAAACTTCTATGGAGGCGGGATTTTCCAGCGGCGGGCATGTATTACTCTTCAAAAACTTCTTTAAATCTTTCCCAAGAGAAATTATCTTCAGATTCATTAAGAGTAACGGACTCTCACCAAGCTAGAGCCCCATCCATCAATTTCCAGGAGGCCAAGAACCTCTTTCGATTATCATCAATGTCTAATCCTTTAAAGATTTTTTCACAGGATCTTAGCTAGGCTTGAACTTCAATAATAGATTATGTGCCTCGGAATGGCTTTCCTCCCAAGTTGGTATAATCTTTGCAAAGAGTGGAAAAGTTAACTTGAGGTGGCACGGGAATTACCGCTTCCTCCATTACTGTAGCATTTGATCGACCGCTAGTGGTCGTAGTATTGCTACCTCCGCTTCGTCCTCTTCTATTACTCATCTCCTACTATCTGCATACAGTAAGGGGATATCTTTTTAAAATATAGATGAAATTATTTTAGGGAATTGGTATAAACTTGAATAAACTTATTCGAATAAAAATTTCAAATATTCGCTCTCTTAGACTAAACTCATTCTAGGGTAATACTAACCCTATCTCTAATGAGTTGACCCCATCTAGGCTTAGGTATTCACTCAACCATAAGCTCTGATACCAAATGTGACGACCAACCTCCTCGACCCTCAGAAATTGACACTAATACATCCTCGGTATCCACGTGCCGTAAATCCAAGTGCTGGAGAGACAGATTATCATGGGGTAAAGAAATAAAGATAGAAGGTGGACAATAATAGAATCTCACATCGTATTCAACACATAATTATACATATGAGTAGTACATGCAATTACTCCAAATTATTCCATCAAAGTTATGACAGGTACTAACCCAGCTAGGATAGTTATAACGACATATCCTTACAGTGCTGGTAGATACTAATACATAATATAGACACAGCGGAAAGTGATAGATGACTACAACAAAAGACCCAAAATGCTCCATGCTCCATGCCCCATTCCAAAATGCTCCAAGCTTACCTAACTAGTTGACTGCCCAGAAAAATAGGGCACCCAGAGTTTAAGGGAAAAAGAAAATAAACTCTGGGTCAGTCATGGGACTGGTGTGAGAAACTCAAAATATGATGTTTGAAAACAAAGGTATCTCATAAGACCACACCGCACATAAACACGGAACGGGTTTTTTCCTTATGATAACCAAAACATTTGCTACTTAGAATATGTGGATATTATTTTTAATAACATTCTTTCGAAAACACTTTTCAAGTAAGTATACATAATCTTAGCCGAAATTGTTACATTAATAAATTCCAGCATACTAGGCTCTACAATCAAATCCGAAGGCACTTATTGGAGAATGGATTTCCATACAATGACAAGGTAAGGGACTACCTTCCGACAGTACATCTCTAGAAAAATGCACCTGAGGCTCCAACCTCTACCAACACAGAACCGGCCTACCTTTACCATAGATAGTACCGAATATGTCATCACCCCGGTCATTCCCGACCTACCCGAGAGCTCTCTTTGCATACACCACATTAATTTAAAACCCGACCGCATAGCGGGAATAAATATATTTAGAAAGGTGATGACTATACCCTAATGGGAGCGACCCACTTAGTTCTGCCGCATTTACCCTGTTTTAGTTGTCTAGGAATAGGACAAACTGAAGGCACACTCCTACCACATCCTGTCGGGAGTTACTCCTAGGATTAGTAGTGATTAGTCCTTGCATTGGATATTTCATAACGAAGAGACTACTGCTACTATATGTATATTGGGAGTTTATCCCCAAATGATCAACAAGCAATCCTTCGATACAAAAATCCTAAATATCATATTCATGTCTTCACTCCGAATACGCAAATTGGTTCGAAGTGGTCTTCGGATAGGAATTACCCAAATCCGACCTTGGTTCCTCCGAACCAATCGTCGATTAAAAAGATGTTAAGTTCATTTGTGATTATCAATCATTATTCAATTTAATTCATATTTTTATTCATTCATAGATATACCTTAGAAATACATGCATTGAAATATTTCTTTATCTTTTTCAGAGTATATGGAATCATCAAGCCTCATTTATCAAATCCTTTTGGTTAATTTAAACGCTTTTAAATCGTGGAATAATTCCAAACCCTTTCATATTTTACTTAGAATTAAATTTCCCATTCATTTCATTTAAATCTTAACAAAGATTTCCTAATTCAAAACTCATAATTTTAATTCGGTTAAAAGCATGTTATCTAGGATGTTAATCCAAAACCAGTAAATGTTAAGTGAGCAGAATCTATAGAAATCATCTAATTCTACTCAATATCAATTCCCATATTCAAAAAATACTATGGGCGGAATAACGGTGAAAGCACCCTTTAAATTCCATGAATAGTATGAGTTCCCTCTTCGGGCTTTAACACCGAGTATAAGAAGATTATCTCCATAAAATTCAAGTTATTTATATTTGGAAAATTATATCTTTTAACTTTGGAAAATTTTGATCCGAGTAAATCAAATTTACTATCCCATCCGTCGGGCCAGTCCGGATAGCCAAGGAGAGCAGGAAACTGGTTTTCCAAACTCAAGCCTAGACACTATCTCTCTGACACCCATAAGGCGGTCAAGTAATTTGATCGACTCTAAATCATTTAATATTTAACCATTCAATAAATCCTTCAAATCATATTTAAAATACTTTATTAATCATTTGAAAATATTTACAAAAGTTTTGGAAAAGAACGATTGCGTTTAAAACTACATTTCAAAAGTTATAGAAAAGTGCTGCGAAAAAGTGCTACGAAAAGTGCTGCGGAAAGTGCTTTTTAAGCTATATTGATCAAAACGATTTTTTTATCATTTGGAAACTCATTTTTATAACTCTAATTACTTTTAAAATATTTTAAAATATTTGTAGAATTTATTTCGTATTTTTAAACAATTTTAAAAAGGTTTAACATTCCATATACACTAATTCATTAAATAAAGAAAAGTGATTTCCTTTATGCTTATCGACGTGTATTTCCATGACTTCCATATATATTCAACATTCATATTAAACAACCATCATTAATAATCATAATAAAACATATATAACATCCAGTAACATATAATACAATAGTTTAGGAGTTTACTCACCTCGGGTTTAAACGACTAACTAAAAATTGGCTATAGCTTTGCTAACTCGAACTTTTAACCCACGATCACTTGGATTATTGCTTCTATATGGCTCAGCCTATGGATGAGAGGATGGAAGTGATGGAAGCCATTAAAGTAGAGGTGAAGAAGAAGAAGATGGAATGAGATGTGTGAATTTGTGAAGCCTTAGAGTCTTATTTATAGCCTTAGGAAAATGTGGCAAATTACTAAATTACCCTTAGATATTATCAAAATATCTCTTACACCACATCACCTCAACATCAAATCTTTGTCCCCATACTCAAGTGCATGCATTAATGAGGTGTAATGTGATAAGACATATTGCAAAAATATCTTAAGATGGAATGACATGCATTAATGGTGGATTTGATGTTTTCTTTTCATGTTTTAATGGTGATTTGATGTTACCTTTTTCACTTAGTTTTTGTAAAAATATCTTAGATATTTTCTTTAGCTTTGATTTGACTAATTGTGATAAACATATATGTGTATGTGTGTGTGAGTGTATGTACAAACAATATTGCAACAACTCAAAACAATTTCCATTTGTCAAACCGTTGAGATTTCAGGATCCAATTTCCGGGCATATTTTCATTTTTTAATTCAAACTATTTATTTATGTAAACAAAACTTGAAAATAAATTTCTTATCATCTTTAACTAATTAAAACAAATTCATTTAACTTATAAAGCTATATTTAAAATTAATTAAATATTCCATTTTCAAAGTGGTAAAATTACGGGTCGTTACATATTTCTTACTTTCCAAAGCAAGTTCAACTAACACAATTATAATTTATGCATATACATTCAAGTAATAAGCATATGTCAAATTTAATAACAAACATGTAACTTTTATTTCAGATCACTTTAAAGTTAAGTATTTCTCACCAAAAGCTATCCCATTTAAATCTGAACTCCCACGAGCACTTGAATATGACTTAAGACATGGATTACTTTTAGCAAAAACATGTTTTTTTAGAGGCCTTAAAACTAAAAACAATTCGGCCATGAAGGGTTGGGCTTGGCCTAGTTTAGAGGGTGGTGGAGGAGGGTGATGAAGAGAAGGAAGGATTCTTAAACAATGTTTTAAGAGTTTTAGAAATGAAAGAGACATGATTTCATACTTTGAAGCTAAGGAAACCATTAAAGGGTCTCATGAAGCTAAGGGAAAGAAGAAGTAAGATTTTGAAAAATAAAATGAAAGTAAGTGTGGAAGAGAATTAGGAATTTCCTTTATCTATGAATTGCACTTACCAAATTACCAAAATGTCCCAAGGAACAATAACCTCCACTCCTTTAATGCCATGTCATCACCTTGTCCCTCCTTCCCACCTTGTTCCCTATGTGAATCCTTATCCCCCACCATGATCCAACATCCATTAATGCTAAGTGTACTTTTGTTTTAAAGGATGTGATACTCTATGACTTCTTTTTACTTTTATATTAAAATTTCTTTTAAACTTTCATAAATTGTCATTTCATACTTTAATAAACTTAAGTATAAACATATATATACTTATAAATATGTTCTAAAATGTGTTAACTTATTTATAAATGAAAGTGAATACTTATATCATAGAGTTTACAACGTTCCCGACAATTTTTAGCTGACGAAGAGTCGAAAGTTCGGAAAACGAATTCCAACGATTTTTCTTTGAACTAAATACTTTTGTAAACTAATTTGGAAAACTATTTCACCATCACTATATATTATATAAAAGAGTTTATTTTAATTATAAAATCTATTATTTGAATATTTAAAATTAATTAAATATTCGTAAATCAAAGCAACGAAATTCCGGGTCGTTATATAACACAGACTAAGAACTACTGGATAGATCTAGGAATTTGACCATTGAAATACCAATTTGGTTAGTTTACTTAAGTGCAACATATACATTATCCTTAAATGTTAAGGATGTCCAAATGTGTTTTGGTAAAGAGTTTAGTGCAATTTTGCAGTAAGGATTTTCTTTGAATGGTTTGATCATTTGGAATATAAAGCGGATGTATGAGTGTGAATGTAACGTGGGCACAATTGAGATGAAAAGTGTGAATGGTCCTCTGCTTCATGTAGAGGCATTAGAATTGAGAATTGTATAAAATTCTAGTAGATACTCTATATGGAATAAGAAATGTTATTCCTATTCCAAATGTAATTTTATATAGAAAATTGTTTTCTATGAGAGTTATTTCTATAAGTTCAAGATATTTTATCTGAAACTCTCGGTTGTAATCTAGGTACAGCGGATGAAATAAAATCCCGTAATAAGTGATTGAATGGGGCCTTGTGTTTAATGAGCTATTTTTTTAATGGTGGAGCATACCATATTACACTTATTAGTGAAAGCACCAAATAAGAAATATTGTCTTTGTATTTACATACCTAAACTAGATATGAAATAATATTGGTTTTCTAGTATTGATTATATAAAGATATAGTTTTATTTTAGTATGAATATTATGAACATTTATTATAAGATAAATCTATGGTATTTGTTTTCATAACAAAAGTGATGCATTAATTATAAGAAATACAGAAGCATTTAAAACTTTGTACAGTTAGTTTGGAGTTATGGACTAAGCCGTATCTTGAGAAACGATTCTTTAATCATATGTTATGAATCATATGTTACCGGCGAACTATTCCTAACCAATTAAGGGCAAAGCACCAGTTTAGTGGGAGCGACAAACGAGTTGGTTAACTCTTGAGATGATACATATAGATGTATGTAGTCGAAGGTCTAATACCAAAATTTATCCTCTTACTTTGTTAAAATTTACCAACGAATTGTCATAGAACTGAACATGCATATTTCATACACAAGTAGTGTATCTATGATAAGTTTGTATAATATAATATGAAAATAGAAGACATTACATGCAAATTAAATAAAAGAATCCAATTTGATCGAATAAGTGAGTGTAGTGGAAAAGAGTTCCAAACATAGCTAAAAATGAATGGATTCAATCTCGAAAGTTACTCCTCCTTATGATACATTATGATGTATTGATAAGGACTAATCGGACTTTGTTGGAAAAAATAAAATTGATGATGGGTTAACTTCTTTTTGGAAGACAAGTACTTATAAGTAAGTACATAGGATTTAGTTTCTTCTAAAGCAAAGTTTACAAGATCATATTCATATAAGATGTGAATTGATAAGAAACCCCGATCTTAAAGAGTTTAAGATGTCTGATTGTATATTTTATGTTGTAAACATAAGTTTCATAAACTTAAAATTAAATTAGTTTTATACATATATAAGAGGCGGTTCACAAAATATTTCCGAATACCTATTCTGTCTTACTAAGAAACATATGTCATATTGAGCATCTTACTAAGCTTTAGCACTTAATAATTTGCCAAAAAAGTGATCAAAATGAAACCCTGGGCATGAAGTATATAAAGTGCTTTGTTTTCTTAGTGATGACATTGTAAAATGAAGTTAAGAAAAGGGATAGGGATAAAGGTAGGTTGGTTTAAAAAGGTAGGAAAGGTTTTTTGGGCCTAAAAATCAACCTTTTAGCCCACTTGATATAAGAAAATAACCTTTCTCTGATATGTACTGTCTTCTTAACTTATTTTCAACCATTCTTAATCATTTTATCACTAAATAATTTTATTCAAGTCAATACAATATTTTTCATGAATTCATTTCCACTTGAAAGAATTTTTCGATAGCCAAAATACCACTTTTAAGCCTTAAAATTAATTCAAAATAATTATTTATTCCTAAAAATAATTTAAAGATCACAATTATATATTTTTTCACAAATACAAATTTTGAATAACTTTTAAGGTCACAAAATACAATTCAAACTTCAAATTTGAATATCAAATTGATATTTCACATTTTATTCCAAAATAAACCCAAAAATCAAATTTACTAAATCAAATTCGGTAAAAATCCCAAAAAAATATTTTCAAACTCATTTATCTAACATTCCTATTTTTTATCCATTTAAAATACTTTTCATAACTCAACCCATTTTAAATCCCAATTTCTCTATATCTTTTCAAAAATCCATTTTATACATCAACATTCCAATTTTAATCTAAAAATAATTTTTTTGTATTTATTTTTATTTAGCTACATATCACAATGTTATAATTTCCCTAATCACCATTCATAGATCCATAATAAGAAGATTTAGTATGGAAAATTTCAAGCGTGCAAATGTTCCAATGCGGCATGAAATTGTCCTTTTAAAAAGTAACCCCCCATCTACAAATAAGGAAAGACAACATATGATTAGGATTTCTTTTGCTTCGGAAATAGGATCCATCATGTATGTTATACTATGTACCAGGATGGGTGTCTCTTTTGCATGCAGTCTAATCAGTCTATATATACCAAATCTGGGGAAAAATCATTAGATAGCCATTAAGAGTACACTTCAATATTTAAGAAAAACTAAAGATTTATTTTTGGTCTACTAAAAAAATGAGTTCATTATGAAGGAATACTAATAAATAAGCCTTCAAAGTGATTTTAACAATAAAAAATTTGTCTTGAGCTTCATGTTTACCCTTAATGGAGGGTCATAAGTTAGAAAAGCTCCAAGCAAGAAGTTAGTGCATATTGACATGGAAGCCAAGTATATCACCTTAAACAATGTCACAAAAGAAGTAATATGGATGCGCAAATTCATTAAATAGCTAGGAGTGATCCCAAATAAAAGGTTTGAACCACAAGGTCATAAGAAGTCAAGACATATTCTCTACAAGTGCCACATGATAATACAATTTATCAATGATGGAGAAGTGGTGGTCGAGAGAGCCACACTAACGATAATATTGCATATTAATTCAAAAGTCCCTTTTCTAAGTTCAATGTTGGAAGATCAATCGAATGTATCGACATGAGGTATCATAATTGGCCCAGTGGGAGGCAAATAGAGTTAATGGTGTTCATTAGGGGAAATTATGTATTTTTTACTTATCTTAACTTTTATAAACGAATCTTGTTCAAAATAAATATTTTTTTGGTTTTATGTTCTACTGTATGTGTTGTTATATTGTGATATGAGTAATTTGTTAAATACGTTAAATACATACTAGTAGAAGATCTTTAGGAAAAGTATTTCATAGATTGCAGTTGCAAATACAGTTGTAGCCATAACCATGGAAACATATAAATAAATACTCGACCTTATATTCCACTTAAGATGTTTTGAGAAAAGGATATCGATACACCATTATGACTACTGTACGTAATGCTCTCCACTTGATTGATAGTGAATTACTCAGGATCACTGGGGACCTGAGGGGTTAAGTACTTGAAGTTGTTTAGGACAATTATAGATTAATCTTCGATCATCATTTATGGGTCAGCTACAATTAAAGTCAAATAGAAAATATTATGGTATGATGTGTGGTAGTCTTTTGACTTGAGGGTAGTTCAAATCTTAAGTATCTAAGCTATACTTTGACTTTGGTCGATCATGTAACATTGATGATCATGTTATAGCGATAGTTGGGTATACATTGAACTGCTCGAAGTGAAAAACCACTCAAGAGAGGATGCTTGTCCTTTGATGCAAGAGGGTTCTTAACCAAGCAGATTTCCAATGGAGTTAGAACGTCAAGATGAAGACGAAACGACTCACGAACTTGGGAACACACTTAGAAGGACTAGAGGAGGATAATCAAAATGTTGCCAGTCCATTAGAGCAAGCGAGACCTCTCTGTACTGAGAGCTTTTTTTTCTCTTTAGACCCCACAAACCTCTTGTACCCCATATACTACTTCTAGCAATCGCCGTCAAGTGCTTTTCCCAGAGAATGGACGAACACTACTAAGGATTGATGAAAAGAAAGCAAAGAAAGTAGGATAACAAAAGCACTATCAAGGGAATCGTCGGGAACAACTCAACCTCTATGGAAAAGATTTTGGAATACACCAAATCGAAGATAGGAAGGCAAGAAAAAAAAGGAAGATAGGTTTTTCGCCAACACAAACCTCTCGGCACCGAGAGAAACCTCTCGGTACTGAGAGGTACATATTAGGAATTGGGCCAACGTGCTCTTTCCTCTACTTGTAGGCATCTAGACCTTATACAACTTGGTCTTATGGATCTGTAGAACAATTTCCCCTATAAATATCAGCTATGTGAAAACCAAATAAGGATCTTTTTCTCCACTTCAGACTCCGGATCTTCACCTCCTATCTCTTTACACAATAGTCACCTAGGCTGATACTTTTGGCAGTTCTAGACTTAAGAACCTATCAATCCCTTGTACTAGTGACTCTAAATCCCTGTCAAACCATAATCAATGAAAATATAAAGTGGACATAGGCCAGAGATCTAATCCCATAACATGTTATATTTGGGTTATGCCACTTTTGGCATCAACATTTTGGTGCATTCACTGAGAAAACCTGCTTAGGGTAAGATCTAGCTTGCTATTCTGGATTTAAAGAGATCCAAAAGGTTTGCTTAGAAGAATTTAAAAACTTTCTTATAGAAATCAATAGAGCCCAAAAGAGGAAGTTCATCTGAAAAGTGGTTGGTGGAGATGAGGAAAATGCCCACCAACCTGAAGTAGGAAACCAGTAGACAATACCAGGCTCGTCTACTCAACATGAATTTTTTACAAGAGGTGTGCTTGATAAGCAAATGCAGGTCTGAGACATAAGATGGTGGATAGTTAAAAAGCTTTGATGGATAAGATGGAGGCTCTGCTAGCCCAACAACCGCAAAGGACAAGGAGGAACATAATATAAGCATCTCCTCCTGAAGAAGAGAACTCATCCATTTCTGGTTAAAACAGGTGAAATGAGAAGGGAAAACAGAAGGAAGTGGATGTTGGTGTAGTAGAAGGAATTGCTAGGGGAAACCAGACTGCTCCCTCCAAAAGAAAACCAACTGATGCTGAGAGCACTCAGCTCGATACCAAGAGTAATTCTGGAGGTTTGGCGGGATAGGGAGCTGAAGCTTTGGACTTATCTGACTCTAAGGAGAACCTGTAGCTTGATGGTGATGATTATAGGTTGGATGCTAAAGCTAATGGAGCTAGAGTTCAAACAACTATAGCAGAACCAATAGGGCATCAACAGAAAACCACAGGAGTGGTTCTCCTAGACACCAGAGAGCCAAAACGTCAGCGGGCGAACCAAGATCATTTGCAGAGCCAAACACTCGGGGCAACCCCTTATATTCATCCTATGGAATACCACGCCGGTGAGGAATACACAGCGGATATGGTTAAGCGATTGGTTGGGGAAAGCAAAGGTAGAAAGAATGAGGATTAGGGCTTTGCACCAAGCAGTCTCCATTCCCGGAAAATATTCCGAGAAAAGAGGATCCTAGGAAGTTTACAATGCCGACTATGCCATCTATAATGGAACTACTAATCCTAGACATCACTTACTCAAGTATGAATGGCACATAGATGGTGTTAGGATGACAAATGCTGTTTGATGTAGATGCTTTCCCATCTTCTTAGAAGGAGTTGTGCGATGTGGTTCTTAGGCTTGCGCCGAGGTCCATATCGACTTTCGATGAGTTAGCTAGAAAGTTCTTGGAGAAGTTCCAACTTCATGTCGCTTGGCCTAAGGATGTGATGCCCTTGTCCAGCTTATCTTAAGAACCCAAGGAGTCACTGAAATTGTTCTTGAACTGGTTTAATGTTGCTGTTAATAAAGTAAGCAATGAAAAGGATGATCTTATATTCATGGCATTGGTCCGGGGCATTCACCCAAACAAGGATTTTGGTAGATGGCTGAAGATGAAGTAACCTACAACCATGGAAGAGTTCCATTGGAAGCCTAATCATTTTCTGCGTTTGTAGGAAGAAAGTATAGCTTCAGGCAGTGCTGAGGATGGACAGTCAAAGGAGGTTATCCAGAGTAATGTGGCGGTAAAACAATCTGGCGAAAGTGCTGGTAATTTGGAAACTAATGTTGGAAACTTTGATAACAAAGGAGATGAAATCAAGCCCCTAGCGGTAGGCCTAAAGACAACAAGAAACACTCGAGGAACAAGAAACTAAAAGATTACACTCCTCCAAAAAATACGTTGAAAAACATATACCTAGCCACTCAAGGAATGAAACAATACAAAAAGCCACCCAAAAGGGAGGCAATCGAGTAGGAAAGGTGGTCTGGAAGGTTTTCTCATTTTCATGAAACTCATGGAGACAACACGAACGAGTGCTAGAATTAGAGGGATCTCATTGAAGAACTGATAAGGAAATATAAGCTCCAACAGTATGTCAAAGAACCACAGGAAGGTGGCCGAGACCCAAGACTCCCAAGGCCGCCTTCCTAAGGGAATCAATCCAGACTAAGTGGAGAGGGGCCCAGGAAAAATGATGGAAAGTTAATTATCAACACCATAATTGGAGGACCTCATCCAGTAGAGAAAATATGGAGAGAAATGGAATAGTATGCAAGTTTACTGAAGCATGTACCGTAGGAGGGCTTCTTTGCTATAGAAGATGGAGCTCCAGTCAACAATAGAGGATGATAACTGATGATATTGTATTCCGACATATAGATGCTGACAGAGTTGAAGCACCAACTTTCGACCCCACGGTGATAACAGTTGGAATCGAACCTGCAACTGTACATCGAGTCTTAGTATACACCCGGAGTTTGATGAACATACTATTCTAAGGAACATTCAATCAAATGAAGATCAACATAAAGGAGGTTACAGCTTGCAAAACCAAGAATCAAGGATTTACAGACGAAGCAAAACAGTCAATTGGAACGATTGACTTGCCTATGGAGTTAGACGAAGGAGATCGTAGAACAGTCCAAATTCAGAAGTTCATTATAGTGAATGAATATTTGGCATATAACACCTTCATGGATCGACCGACCCACACTGACTTTAGAATAGCACTAGTGCCTTGGTGTTTAGTAATGAAATTCCCAATAAAAAGGGGTCGGAGTGGTAAAAGGTGACCAGGGCGCTGGAAGAGAATGCTACGTTGCAGAACTGAGAGAAGCAAAGCGGCGCGAGAAAGGTAAGAATGTGGAGAGAACTCTCTGCATTTAGGACTTGTAAGCATAGCAATCAAAGCCTGGACCCTTGCTTGGGAGCCATAGTCGGTTAACAAGGTAATGGATCTAAGGAAGTAGTCAGGGGAAGGGCGACAAGCATCGGCAGAGCTGACAGTAAATGTTCTAATCGACGTGGATGATCCTACTCGGATCCTGAAGATTGGATCTCAGCTTAACATTAACTTAAGAAAGGAACTGGTAAATTTCCTCCAAGAAATTTAGATGTATTCGCTTGGACACATTTGGATATGTGTAGGATATTGTCGAAGATAGCGTGTCACACACTGAATATTTATCCAAAGTTCACACTAGTAAAATAGAAAAGGCGCAGTCTAGGTCTAGAGTGATCCGCTGCGTTAAAGGAAGAAGTGGATAAGCTAATGGTGAATGAATTTAAGTGCGATGCTTTATACCCCATTTGGGTATCTAACCCCATTTTGGTCAATAAGTCAAATGCGAAATGGCGAATGTGTGTCGACTACTCAGATTTGAATAAGGCGTGCCCAAAGGACAATTTCCCTTTACCCAGGATTAACTAACTGGTAGGCGAACTAAAGGAAATGAGTTGCTCTTATTTATGGAAGCTCATTTTGGTTATAACCATATTCTGATGCATATATCGAGTCAGGAGACTACTAGCTTTATCTTGGATTTAGGACTATACTGCTATCGAGTTATGTCGTTTGGTTTGAAGAACGCCAGAGCCACATACTAGAGATTGGTAAATTCAATATTCAAGAATCAAATCGGGCAAACAATGGAAGTATATGTAGACAACGTGTTTGTGAAATTCCAAGTGTCACGGAACCATCTAAATGACTTTCAAAGATGTTTGAAGTTTTACAGAAGTATGGAATTAAACTAAATCCATTAAAATGTTCTTTCGGTGTAGCATTGGGAAAGTTTTTAGGATTTATTGTCAATGCATGAGGCAACGAGGCTAATCCATAGCAGATAAATGCCTTGAGGAATGTAACTGCCCCGACTATAAAGAAACTACTGAAGAGCTTGAATAGGAAGATTGTTGCTTTGAGTCGGTTTATCTCGAAGGCTACTGATAAGTGTATACCCTTCTTTGATGCCCTTAAGAAGAGGAAGAATGACTTTGAATGGAATCACGATTCCCAGAACTCCTATGAAGAGTTGTTGAGGCACATGGAAATGCCATCGGTCTTATCTAAACTGCTAGACGGGGAGGATTTATTTGTTTACTTAGCAGTGTCTGCTCACGCACTGAGTGCAGCATTGGTGCGTGAGGAGGCAAGGATTCAAAGATCGGTTGACTACATTAGCAAGTGATTTACAGGAGATGAAAAGAATTAGCCACAGTTGGAGAAACTAGCATATTTCTTAATGATTGCGTCTTGAAAGTTACGGCTATATTTTCAAGCCTATCCAATCAAAGTATTGATGGATAAACCTCTAAAGCAGTACTGTACCGACCTAAAATCTCGGGAAGGTTACTGAAATGGAATATCGAACCGAGCCAGTAAAATATTTCTTACAATCCGAGAAGAGGGATAAACAGGCATGCATTGGTAGACTTCATCGCCGAGTTTACCGCGCGTGGTGGTGAAGAAGAAGAGGATTCCGCAGTTGTAATTCCATATTTGAAGCTATTAATCAACAGGGCTTCAAACGAATACAATTCGTGGGCAGGAGTAGTATTTGGAATGCCCGTAGGACAGTCAATATGTTATGCATTAAAGCTAGAATTTCCTATAACTAATAACGAAACTGAGTATGAGGTACCAATAGAAGGATTGAGGATAGGGAAGGAACTGAGGATAGAAACGCTGGATATATTTAGTGATTCCTAGATGGTGGTTTTCCAAATCAGGAAGGAGTATTAGACCAAGGGTGCGAGACTATCCCTTTACCTATCGAAAGCACTGGAATTGTTAAGGATATAAAACGCTATAAAATAACACACATCATCCCTAAAGTGGAAAACATGAAGGCTAATTCGCTGGGTAAGTTTGCTAGCTCTAGGGAAGCACAATTAATGGGGTCGGTTCCAGTCGAAGTTCTGACAACTCCTAATATCAATCAGATGGACGTTGATTATATTCTGGAGACCATAGAGGAAGATGTGTCATGGATGACTCTATTCGAAGACTATCTGATCAATTGAACTCTCCTTGGTGATAGAAAGGAATGGAAAAGGCTCCTCCAAAATGTTCCATGTTTCATGAAGCAAGACAGAGTGATGTACAAGAGAAAATTCTCAACTCCCCTACTCCGGTGTGTAGCCAGGGATGAGGCTAGGAAGATCCTCATGGAAATCCATGATGGCAGTTGTGGCGACCAGCTCCGAGGGCAAACTCTGGCGAAGAATATATTTCGCTATGGATATTTTTGGCCGATGATAAACCGGGATGCGGCTGACTACATCTGTAACGACCCGGAATTTTAGTCAATTGATTTTGGAATATTAAATTGATTTAAATATTAAATACTGGTTTTTTAAAGATAAATAACTCAAAAATTCCCAATATTTGGATTTAATTAAAGTTGATATCTTGGAATTCAAATATAGAGATTAGTTAAAATGATTGTATTTGAATGTTATTATTTGAATAGTGTTTCAAATAACTGTTTTTAAAATTGAATATCAATTCAATTTGATTAAATGGATTTATTTAGCGTATTTTAAATTAATAGACCATAACGGTGAATTAATTTGGAAATTCAATTACGGTAATAATAGTTTGAATAAATTATCATAAAATATATATCTATTTTTACGACTCGATTTCTATTGCTGCATTTTTAATTTATTTTATTTGATTTTTCCAAAAAATTTAATTTGGAAAATATTGGAATAATTCGTTGATGATTATCGCCAAATAGTAGCGTTCTTATGATTTTTCAGAATTCAATAACCGATGTATATTATTATAGTTTTGAGATGATGCCGCTGTTCTGTATGCGACCATATTCTCGTTCTATCATTCGAGGTCCGTACGCAAACGGAAAGCTACACAACGAGATGCCAGAAGTTTATTTTAAAAAAAAAAAACCTTACTTTAGACAACAAGTACCACTCAACACCCATTTTCTTTCACCCGCACACCACTTTGTCTTTCCCATACCCCTTAAATCAATTCATGTTCCTTTTCTCACTTGCTTTTTCTACTTCATGTCGACAGTGAAGGAAATCATATACATATCTTGGAAATTCAAATCAAATAAAACGCTGAATGAAAAATCAAAACAGGTCGGGATGCTTGTTTCCTTCCTTCCCATTTTTTACTTCCATCTCTAAGAAGAAGAAAATGGCCATGGGTTAAAAGAATCAAAATTGAATTTTTCCTCCACTAAACATCATGAAGATTGGTTTTATGAATTCGGTGAGCTAAAGTCTTCATCGTAGATTGTTCTGGGGGGTGCGACATCCTTTCTGAGCTCGACAGTGGGTTGGGTGATCGTGTGCTTATCAGTTCGAGGCCTAGGTTGCGATGAAAAAGGGGAAGGCGAGCTTGGATGCAAAGGGTCGGAGAGGTGCAGTACATGTTGAGGGAGTTATTGTTGGAATCGGCTAGTCGAACGGTGGAGGGATGAACATCGCGACATCAGAGAGGCGAAAATGGATTTTCGGTTGCATTTTGGGGAAACAGATGACATGACGTGAGATATAGGGGAACGGGAAGAGGAGGAAGAGTGGAATTCGTTGGGCTTATCAGATTTGGTTATCGTTGAATGTCGGAGGGACAAGAGTGCACAGCATGCACTGACTTTTGGTGATACATGAATTTGTTTCATGTGGGATTGTATCTTTAGGGAAGAAGATGCTGTAGGGTCGGGTGTGTGCGTTATTGGGCCTGTTTTAATTTTAGGGGTGAGATTTGGTGTTGATTAAATTAATTATTAATTTAATGTATGTAATATTTAGACTATGATAACTTATTCATCCTAGGTCCAAATTGACCGCGGTCAATCATGTTGCGCTCGAAGCATTTAACACTACAATTTGGAATTAGATTGGTTGCGATTCGAGCTAATGGAATTTTGCACTAAAATCGAACGTTGTTCGGTTTTAGGCGAAACCAGAACGTGAAAGCGACAACTGAAAATCTGTTGAGTTAAACTTGCCTTTCTGATTTACCAGTATATTATTGTGTAAATTAATTTATTATATCTGTTTAAATTGATTGAATATAATATTGGATGACGATATAGCATCTTGAAATGCTATTAGATTGTTTGAATCTAATATAGGATCACGATATATCATCTTGAAATGCTATTAGATGTTGGAGTTTAAATTTGTATTCAAACTTGTTTAAATAAATGGATCATATATGAGGTGATAATTTGATATTGTTGATTGATTAATATATTACGTTGTTTAAATAATAACGTAGTCAATTTAAATATACTTTATTGGTGTTATCTATTTGGCCAAATAAACACCATCGAATAATAAATGGAAGATTATTATTTTGAATGACATTTGTTAGCAGAATAAATTTCTACTCTGCTATTAGATTAATTTGGACATTTATTTAAGTGCCAGTTGATTTATACTGAATAGTTGGTGTGTTAATTATGGATTTGATTTACATATATGCATGGTTATGTAAATGCATGTAATTTAACTTGAAAAATTAAATTGAAATTAAATGGTAGCTTGTTAAGTACCATTGTGATCGTTAAGCCTCTTTCGGAATTTGGAAAGTTACGAATGTTGTTTAACTTCAAATTTTGTAATTTGAAGTAAAAAGTTTATTAAATAATTATATATATACAAATTGTCTTATTAAATTATTATTTTACAAATGTTTTATAAAATCATTTCTTTAGTAAAGTTAATTATGTTTTAAAATTTAATTGTATTTAATTTTGATTAAAGAAAATAAATTATTTTATTATTGAATATTTAAAACTAGATAATTATTTCATTGATAATACTAATTATAAATTAATTAATTAATTTAAAAGTTGATTTAATTTATTTTATTATATTAGATTCAAATGTTAAAGGTTAAATTATTATATTATTAATGATTTAAAAGTTTATTTTTATATTACTAAAAATGGTTAAGATATTTTTGTGATGTATAAAATCTTATTTATTATAATTATATACCAAATTGTTTATAAAAGAAATCCTTTTTGCAAAAGAACGTGTTACGGGAGTTTATAAATTTGAAAGTGGTTTGAAATTTGAAAAAAGGAAGTTTTATAAATGGGTTGAGATTTATAAAAGAATATTTCTCTGAATTTTACTTTGAAAATTTATAAAGAAGTTTTATAAATAGATTTGGAAATATTTATAAAATAAAGAGATTTTTGGAAAGAAATAGTTGATTTTCATAGCGTAATTCAAAGGGGTAGAGATTGCCTACAGTTTGTTATGTTTTCGCTGGGATAGCGACGTAACCATTATGCAAACTACGATCTATCAAATTTCATGGCGTAATTAAAGAGGTAGAGATTGCCTGCAGTTAAGTTTGGATTTCTCTGGGATATAGACGTAACCATTGAGCTGCGATCCATGGTCGATACCGAATAGTACTTTCCATATCTATTTTAAAAAGTTTTCAAGTATTTTTGAAAGAAATGATTTGTGAATATACTTATTCCGGTGAGATAAGTATATGACTGTTTTTGATAAAGAGATTCAATTTATCGAAATTAAATTAAATGAGGCTTAGTGATTTCAGTGGGAAATGTAATCATTGGTTGAATGTATGTTTATTTGATAGTTAAATAACCGACTATCAAATCTTGGCCTAAATATGTAATCCTTCTTAATTTTGGTGGTAGGGAGGCAATTCCCTACTTAACACCGAAGGATTTTAACTCTGGAAATATCTAGGAGAAATACGGAGATTATATGGTATAGTTACCATCGGTGGTGCTATACTGTGCGTATAAACTCGTTGTTCTTCTAGGATAAATGATAAGGAGATCCATCCACTTAAACGGTTAGGGGGTGATCCCCGCTCTTATGTATTGTCTAATTATTTCCTAAAGAACCGGTATTGAGCATTCCGGAAAATCAACGAATGGTTTATGGAACGCCCGGGAAGCAGAAGAGTGTACTCGTAAGAGATGACTCAATGTAACCACTCCGAAACCATATACGGTTCTATGGAGAAGTTTCATGTTATATTGAGACGTTGGAATCCATGTGTGGTTCCGAGACCCGTTAGGGTGTGGGAATCTATGTGTGATTCCAAGATCTATTTGAGATGTGGGAATATATATGCGATTGTAAGACCATTGTGGTGTGGGAATCCATGTGGGATTCCGTGATTTATTTTGGTGCAGTGCGTAAGCTGGAACACCGGACGTAGCCTCTTTAGCGGAAATGACTAAAACCAGAGATAGGAGACATGGCCAGTAGGGTTGGCAAATCCATAGAGTGTAGTCGGCTCCCTTTTCTAGCAATATTTTTAGTCGTTTTGGCATGCCGGGAGCGATGCACTCGGTCTTAGCAAGGCCAGTTATGTTTTTCCTATAGTACCCTGGCTAAACGGGTATGATGCTTCGGAAGGATAACTCTGATCCTTGTGCAGGAGGACCGTTCTCAAAGTATCGAGGGCCCCTCTATGGAAATCCTACACAATTAGAGAACGAGGCTTATCGAGTTTTGATTTTATACCTAGTATTGTCGTGATGTACACCTACAAGCATCACAGCTACTTGATTATTATTATTTTCACCTTAGGCACTATTATAATATCACTGGATTTTATATATAAATGGTTTGGTTATCGTAAGGTAAAAACTCGTCTGTGTTTATGTGCGCGTGGTCTTACGAATACCTTTATTTTGGAAAGGGTTTTGGTAAATCTAAAATCAAATTGGGTGTGTTTTTCTCATGCTGGTTTACCAGACTGATCCGTGTATTATTATTTTATAATAATGCTTGGGTCGGACAGAGCATATTACAGATTTAGATTTAGATGCTTTGGAGCTCAGGAGACGAGCTGGAGGCCTGAGACGTATTCTCGTACTTGTTTATTCCATTGTAGTGTTTGTTTAAAATTATCAGCATTTGTGGACAGGTTGTTATAATTGTTCAGGATGATGATTTGTGATTTGTGTACTCTAATTGGAGGTATGTATATTACAGTTTTTCTTTGTCCAAAGATCTGTTTATATTATATATTATTCATTCCGTTGTGAAATTCTGTATTTTTTAGTTCTTCTTGTCTTCTTCTATCTTCTTTCTTTTCCATAATAATCCGCCTTTTTTGCAATTTGAGTTAGGCATGTGTGGTTTATTATCAGCTTAAACTGTACAGATAAGTGGGTCGTTACAACATCAAACCGTATAACTGATGCTAGAGATTTGCAAGTATTCCAACAGCCCCATTGATGGAACTTACGCAGATAGTCAGTCCATGACCGTTTGCAATTTGGGGAATTAACATCATTGTTGTGCTATCAATAGCGAAGGGAAGGACCAAATATGTTATCGACGTAGTGGATTACTTTACAAAATGGATTGAAGTAGAATTGTTTGCCACGATTATAATGAAGAAGGTAATTAACTTCGTAATAAAGAATATTATTTGCAAGTTCGGAGTTCCTCAAAAGATCATCATGAACAATGGAACTCAGTTTGATAGCACCAAATTCCTGTAACCGATACAGGATTGAGAAGAACTTCTCCACAGTGGCACACCCGTTGGAAAATGGGCAAGTGGAGGCAGTGAACAAGATCATCAAATTCACCTTGAAAAGCCAATTAACTAGAGCTAAAGGCAACTGGGATGAAGAGATTCCATCAGCACCATGGGCTTATAAGACGACACATAAGTCTGCAACTAGACATTCGCTGTTTGCTTTGGCTTATAGATCAGAAGCAAAGGTCCTGATAGAACTGAAAGTCCCTTCTCACCGTAAAAGGCATTTTAACCTGAAGGCAAACGAGGAAACCCTGCTTAAGTCCTTCAATTTGGTTGATGAGAAGAGGGTAGAAGCGGAATTAAGGGTAGTTGCCCACTAGAAATGGGTATCATGTCATTTTAACGCCAATGTTTGCAACCGCACCTTTAAGGTAGGAGATCTCATTTTGAAAAGAGTTCTCCTGGGTACGAGGGTGCTTGGCTTAAATTGGAAAGGACCCCATGCGATCGATCAAAATCTTAGAGATGGAACACTCAATCTGGCAACTGTTGATGGAATCCCTATCCTGTGTGCATGGAATAACGACCTACTATGGCACTACTACATTTAGTTTTTCCTAGTTTTCTTTTACAAATAAGCCACCCTAAGGCATTGGAGGCAATGAAATAAGGCAGGACTTGCCATTTCTCTCATTCGCGAATAAAGTCATCTTCTTGAACCAATGTAATTGTGTCCTTGTAAGCAAAAAAAACTCCCATGCTACGTGATTAGCAGTACAGTCAATGATGTATCCCTCTGCCTCGGATAATGGACGAGGAGTACGTCCCAAAGGGTCGATCGGATAATTCTGCCCTAATTCACTCCAACATTTAGAAATTCGTTGTAGCCCAAAGATAAGCAACGACAAAAAGGCTTCCCAATTCACTAAAACCTTCAGGAATTCTTCGTTGCCCGGAGATAGGCGACGATGAGAAGGTTTCCCCATTCAATCAAATATTGAGGAATTGTCCGTTGATCAGAGATAAGCGATGAAAAGAAGATTTGACAAGCTCTGTCCATCAGTAATTTGGTGCCTGGAGATAGACGATGCTAGGAAGAAAACCCCATCCTTCAGGAATCTGGCATTGCCTGAAGATGGGCAACGCCATAAAGAAAAACACATACCTTCAGGTGAATGATATATAGTGCATGCTTATGGACCAACAAGAAAATAATATAACAGTAAATTATACTATTTAATGTAAAAAGAGTGGGAAGTATTTTTAGCAAATGAAATATAAGTATATGGTTTATCTAACAGCCAATTTAGATTAAGCATTCATTCAAAAAAAATATTATTGTCATCTAATTCACTCCAATAGAAAATTAATTTTATAATGCCAAGCTTGCAAGAGGGGAGAGAGAGGAAGTAAAACAAAAAAAGCAGTAAACTATGATTATTTATTATAGGATATTAACTGAGCATCTGTGTTCTCACAATTCATTCATAGCATATATATCATTTTATGCATATTGAGCATCCCTGAAATAAACTATGAATTATGAGTTATGAACATGTTCGTAGCAGTTTCATGTATATTAATATGCTGTAGATCCATTTTCAATTGGGATTGGATCTTGGAATAGTACATTCCCTATTCTTTTTAAGGCCATCTCTAAAACATAGTTTTGTACAAGTCTTTAATTTATAATCTAAAGAGATTAAGTCTATATGCAGTAGTATTATGTTTTATCTATATTTGTAATGATATTCTTGGATTTGAATGACACATATGCTCCACAAGAGTAAATTTCATAAGCAGAACAACGAAAAATGGAGCTACTGAAAGTTGTAGTGGTGTATTAACCTTGTGTCAAAAATGAGATGTTCAAAAGTCTTGAACAAACACAAGACATATTTTATCGATTGTTATGGCATGCAAACAGTGAGAATATTTCTACTTTCTACTCAACTCCGCCATAGGAAGGTAATGTGCTTTTATTATATTTACAATATACTTTCAATTTTGTTTGTTACGTTGGAACCATCCTTTTATTATATTTAAAGTTCTCTGCTAGGAATTCATGATCTTCATTCAATGCATTAGCCATTGGGAGAAAAGGTTCGGTACGATCGTAGCATGGATGCTAAAAACAAAGCCGAACATGAAGGTTGGAAGGTACGGTTTTACTTAAGTTAATAAATAGATTAAGTCGGTTTTATCACCAAATTCCTTATATTCTTTATGTTGCATCATCATGTAAATGACCTTGGAGATGATCAACACCTCTAGCCGAGCTATACCTATTGTCATCCAAAAAAATTTTAAATATCAATATTACATTCACAAAATAGTGACTTTCAACTAAAAATGTAAATAATATAAAAAATCAACTTGGAAAAAAATCAAATATTTTTTTTTCAATCAGAGTGAATGCTAAATCTTTCAGTGGACAAAATACTGTTGGACATCATTAATGCTTTACATATGGAGATCCAGTTAAAACTTTTATAACTGCAATATGATAATAGTAATCGCATTATCCCAAGCCAGACTATAATATTTCAAACCTTACAAATACATATAAGCATACAAAATCACGTTCCTATGTTAAAAGAGGAAATACAGATATACCCACCAATTGTTATCTTCAAGCCAGTCCTCCTCTTTACATGATAACATCCTCTTGTCCACCTTCTCTAGTATCTCCTTTTTGCTTAGTGCTTCTTTGGTTGTATCATTCTGGTCTATCCAAATTTGCAAATAATTTCACAAGTTCTAGGTTTCCAGAGTTGATAAGGGCCTTCATTTTTTCTTGTGTGGTACCGGAATTTATAGCTATATGAGCATACACATATATCTCTTCCAATTCTCTTTGTTTCTTCCAAGCTATTTCATCTTGCTAGCCTTTAGTTCTTCTAACCTTTAAACTTCAACTTCAACCTGTATACAACATATAATATGTTAACACTTAACTAAGTTGTAGCAATTTAAGGAGAAGAGTTAATCGAAAATTTTTTACCTGCTTGATAAGATCAAGAGCAAGAGCAACTGGGATAGTGACCTCATCTACCGATGAAGAAATATTACAAGTGACCTGATCAAACAGACTTGTCTCCTCTTAAGGAGTAAATATCTTCTCATTACTTCCTTTTCCTACTTTTTTTTCCTTCTGATTTTTGGCTATGGATCTCAAGACATAGTTTTCTTCTCCTTTTGGTGTGATTTAGAAGTTGGAAGAATTAAATGAAAAAAAGACCAAAGTGTAATACAATTTATATTCTGAAAAAATATATACGAATAGCTTTTGTACAATATATGTTTTAGTAAAAGTTAAATACATCTCAAAGCAAAGCTCACCATAAGAAAAGTTGGCGAGTGTGACTTGATTCAGTTTTCATTATTTATGCTATTCATGATTTTCTAGAGTAGGATAAACCAATTTCAATCTGATGCAGCGCGTACCTCACCTAGATCGCAAAGTTCCTCCTCCTCCGTATGTTGCGAGTTCCTAAATCGAAGGTCACAAATTTCCACCTCCTTAAGTCGCGAGCGACTTAACTCCAAGATCGCTGAAGAAGTGAATCGCGAGCAGAACAACACCTTAGGTCGCGCGTGAGAAGCTCCTTGGGTCGCGAACGACCTATGCTAATTCCCGTAACTCGCGATTTCTCCCTAGGTTGCTAATTCCTTATGTCGCAAGCTTTAGGTCGCGTAAAACTGTGCATCTTCTTAAGTCGCCATTCCTTATCTTGCTAAGTCGTCCAGAATGCTTATGTCGTTGTTCATTCCTTAGGTCGCGAACGAAGTTATGTCGTTGCCGCTTAGGGCGCTGGAAGCTTAGGTCGCTAAGTCGCTGAAGATGTTATACCGCATTTCTTACGTCGTGTGTGTATCTTAAGTCGTTTCTTTTATGTTGTAAGTCGTTTGTGCCTGTTATGTTGTTAGGTCATTGGAGTGTAATGTTGTGTTGTAAGCCTATAAATAGGCGGGTTGTGTCATTTGTAAAGGTTGTTGAATTTGAATAAAATTTTCTTTGTGTGCTCTTATGCCACCATTAAAATTGATAGTTGAGTGTTATCTCCTATCTCCACCTTCGGATATTCGAGTGCGCTCGGATCACGATTGTTGAAGCCGATTCACGGAATCTAGTGCGCTAGATCAACGTTCGAAGAATCGTAGATCTTCTCTCACGACATCGTGCACGATCAACGTGTCGAAGATAGCTAAAGTCCGGTATCTCGCGAGATCAATGGATTTGGGTATTTTCAATCCATCGATTCTGCATCAATTCACCGATTAATTCCGCTAATCGGATTGGATCCTGGATGGATTCGATTGACATCGTCGAATTCGCTTATCACGCTGCGTCATTTGGTATCAGAGCTAGACCGAAAGGAGTTTGCGTAGATTTTTGGAGTTTGTGCGAGATTTGCATCATTTGGAGGATTGGGTTCTCGAGATTTTGAAGAGATTTGTTCGTTTGGTGATTTTTTTTTGAAGATTTCAACAAGTGGGTAGTTTTGATTTGAAGATTTTTAGATCGAAGTGAAGTTTTTGTTGGAATTTGTTGAAGAGTGATCATGCCTCCGAGAAGAGCTAACCCTTATCGCAACGTTGATGCTTTGTATGGGAGAGAAGAGGCTGATGAGATGGAGCAAAGAATTAACGAAAACTTTAATGAGAAGCTTAATGAAGGGATTGGTCGATTAGAGAGAATGATGTTGGAGATGAATCAAAATCAGAGAAGGGTTTCACCTGAATCTAACCGTGGGGGAAGTAGAGTTTCACCACATTCAAATCGAGAGAGAAGTGTTGATCGTGATCGTAGAAGTATGGATCAAGATCGTGATAGCAATGTTGATGATCGAAATCGTGATAGAAATGTGAATGATCATGATCGGAGGAATGTAGATCGAAGGGATGTTGGTGAAAGCAATGGTGGTGGTAGAGATGTTGGTGGTCAGGATCGACATCGAAATGCATCAGATTTTGAAGAGGAGTTTGATGGTGGTAGTGTTCATGGACGAGGACGAGGTCAAGGAAGAAATCATTCGGAGTATGATCACAAATGGGAGTCCGAGATGAAAACTGAAATACCGGAATTCAAGGGAGGTATGCAGGCCGAGGAATTTCTTGATTGGCTAGATTATGTTGAGGAAATTTTTGACTTCAAGGAGGTTCCGGAAGATCGTAAAGTGAAGTTGGTTGCTACTAGGTTGAGGGGGAGAGCTATGACGTGGTGGCAGCAAACCAAACTTACTAGAGAGCGGATGGGGAAGTCGAAGATTGTTTCTTGGGAGAAGATGAAGAAGTTGATGAAGGCTACTTTCTTGCCCTACAATTACCAATCACTGATGTATCAGAGATTACAGAACCTGAGGCAAGAGACGAAGACTGTTACTGATTATGCTGATGAGTTCTACCAGTTGATTGCTCGAAATGACATTATGGAGACAGAAGAACAATTGACCGCTAGGTTTGTTGGGGGACTTAGAACACAGATCCAGGATATGGTGAACATGTTCGACCCTAGATCGGTGGCAGAAGCACATCAAAAGGCGTTAGCTTGGGAGAAACAAGATAGACGTGAGGGAGGTGTGTTTCCAAGTTCTACGGGGCAGAACAAAGGAGCGGGTAGTAGTTCTAATGTTCCTAAAGCATCGAGTAAGCCGGTTGTTCATGAAGTGGCTAAACCAAAGGTCAACACCAATTTCAAATGCTATAATTGCCAGGAAGTGGGTCACAAGAGCAACGAATGTCCGAAACCGAAGAAGAGAACTATGATTGCTGAAGTGGAAGATGAGGATGTAGAAGAAGATCTCAATTCACACCGTGATGAGGAGGAAGAAGAGGTGTCGGGAGACGAGGGATGTAATCTGATGCTACAGAGATCTTGTTTAACCCCGAAGCAGGAAGAGGAGTCGAGTTGGTTGTGGAGTAACATTTTTCAATCAACGTGCACTATTTTGGGGAAGGTCTATAAATTTGTCATTGACGCTGGGAGTTGTGATAATATCATTTCAATGGAAGCTGTGAGGAAGTTGAAGTTGAAAACGGAGAAACATCCTAGTCCTTACAAACTTGCTTGGTTGAGGAAAGGAGGAGAAGTGAAAGTAGAGAGGCGAGCTCATGTTCCATTTTTTATTGGGAAGAAATACAAAGATGAGATTTGGTGTGACGTGGTTGACATGGATGTTTACCATTTGCTGTTGGGAAGGCCGTGGCAGTACGATCGGGAGGTACAACATAATGGTCGAACAAATAGCTACAGTTTCTTGTTCGAGGGCATGAAAATCACTTTAGTTCCGAAGAAGCGACTGTAGAATGAGAACAAGCTAGAGGAGATTGAGGAATTGAAGACTTTGTTGTCCTTGAAGGAGTTCGTGGAAGAGGTAGATGAGAGCCCTGAAGTTTTTATGTTGATTGGGCATGAAAGCAGTGAGGTTACTGAATTTCCAGAGGAAGTGAAGCCAGTTTTGGAGGAATTCAAAGATGTGTTTCCAGAGGAGTTGCCGAAGGAGTTACCACCGCTTAGAGACATACAACATCAGATTGACTTGGTGCCAGGTGCTGCATTGCCTCATAGACCGCACTATCGGATGAGTCCAAAAGAACATGAGGAGTTGAGAAAACAGGTGGAGGAATTACTGGAACAAGGGCGTGTTCAGGAGAGTTTGAGTCCTTGTGCAGTGCCAGCTTTGTTGGTGCCGAAGAAGGATGGAACGTGGAGAATGTGCACAGATAGTAGAGCATTGAATAAGATTACGGTGAGATATCGATTTCCTATGCCGAGACTGGATGATCTGTTGGATCAGTTGAGCGGTACTGTTGTGTTTTCGAAGATTGACTTGAAAACTGGACACCATCAGATTCGTATTAGACCGGGTGATGAATGGAAGACTGCTTTTAAAACTCGGGAGGGTCTGTACGAATGGTTGGTGATGCCGTTTGGCTTGTCAAATGCTCCAAGTACATTCATGAGAGTCATGAACCAGATTTTTTGACCATTTATCGGGAAGTTCGTAGTGGTATATTTTGATGACATCTTGATCTACAGTGGAAGCACTGAAGAACACCTACAGCATTTGCGGGAAGTGTTGTTGGTTTTACGACGTGAGGAATTTTATGCTGCAACGAAGAAGTGTACCTTCATGACTACAAGTATTCTATTCTTGGGTTATATTGTGTCGAAGGATGGTATTCAAGTTGATCAGAGTAAAGTTGAAGCTATTCGAAATTGGCCACAGCCTAAGACAATAACAGAAGTGAGGAGTTTTCATGGTTTAGTATCATTCTACCGAAGATTCATTCCACACTTCAGTAGCGTGATGGCACCAGTTACGGAATATATGAAAGGGAAGAAGTTTGTTTGGACTGAAGAGGCTGATTCTGCTTTTCAGAGAATCAAGACACTCTTGACCACAACGCCCATTCTTAGATACCCGGACTTTCAGTTGCTCTTTGAGCTAAATATTGATGCGTCCAAGGTTGGAATTGGGGTAACGTTGAGTCAAAGGGGTCATCCTATTGCCTACTTTAGAGAGAAACTGACGGGAGCCAAAACGAGATACAGTACTTATGACTTGGAATTCTATGCTATAGTCCAAGCCATAAAGCATTGGAGACACTATCTATTTCATAAAGAATTTGTGCTATACACTGACCATGAAGCTTTGAAACATTTGCAGGGGCAAGATAAAATTTCAGCAAGGCATGCTTCGTGTGTTGCTTATTTACAACAGTTTACTTTTGTTGTGAAGCACAAATCAGGAGTTACTAACCGAGTTGCCGATGCATTGAGCCGTAGAAATCATTTGCTGACAACTATGCGAGTGGAAGTAGTGGGATTTGATTTGTTGCCAGAGTTTCTTATTTCGGATTCTTATTTTGCGAAAGTACTGGATCAGGTACAGGAAGGGAGTTCTGATGATTTTGTGATGAAAGATGGATTCTTGTTCAAAGGAAATCGATTGTGTATTCCGGATTGTAGCTTGAGGTTGAAGATTGTCATAGAATTGCATGAAGTGGGTCACGTGGACAGAGATCGTACCTTGCAGTTGGTGTCACAATCTTATTTCTGGCCGTTGATGAGAAAAGAAGTTGAAAGATTTGTGGAGAGATGTCACATATGTCAAGTTTCCAAGGGGACAGCTACGAATGCAGGATCGTATATGCCATTGCCCGTGCCTACTAGACCATGGGTTGATGTTAGCATGGATTTCGTTTTGGGTTTGCCTAGAACTCAACGGGGAAATGATTCTATATATGTTGTGGTAGACCGTTTCTCGAATATGGCACATTTCATTGCTTGTAAGAAAACGACGGATGCAGTTCATGTGGCACAGTTATTCTTTAAAGAAATCTATCGTTTACATGGGTTACCTGAATCTATTGTTTTTGATCGAGATACTCGATTTCTGAGTCACTTTTGGTTGAGTCTGTGGAAGATGGTTGGGACGAAGCTGAATTTTAGCAGTGCATATCATCCTCAGACGGATGGGCAAACTAAAGTTGTAAATAGATTATTGGGAAATCTGTTGAGATGTCTTGTGTCGGACAATTTGAAGAGTTGGGACTTAAAGTTGTGTCAGGCAGAGTTTTCTCATAACCATGTTGTTAACCGAAGCACTGGTTACAGTCCATTTCAAGTTGTATATTCAAGCCTGCCAAAGGGGCCGTTGGATTTAACGGTAGTGCCACAATCGAAAGGAGTGATTAAGCGGGCGTCAGATCTCGTTGATGAGTTGAAAGATTGTCATAGAATCATTTAGGAACGTTTGGAAAAGACGAATGAGAAGTATAAACGAGCTGCAGATAAAAAAAGAAGAAGTGTGGAGTTCAACAAGAGTGATTGGGTGTATGTTGTGTTAACGAAGGATCGTTTTCCAGTGGGTGCTTATAACAAGTTGAAAGCCCGAAAGATTGGTCCTGTAAAGATTGTGAAACAGATCAATGAAAATGCTTATAGGTTGAAGCTGCCGGAGGATGTGTACACTTCTGACGTGTTTAATGTTAAACATCTTATACCTTATTATGGAGATGAACAACCCAATGGGAAAGAACTTTTAAATTCGAGGACAAATTTTTCTCAACCAGGGGAGGATGATGCAGCGCGTACCTCACCTAGATCGCAAAGTTCCTCCTCCTCCGTATGTTGCGAGTTCCTAAATCGAAGGTTGCGAATTTCCACCTCCTTAAGTCGCGAGCGACTTAACTCTAAGATCGCTGAAGAAGTGAATCGCGAGAAGAACAACACCTTAGGTCGCACGCGAGAAGCTCCTTGGGTCGCGAATGACCTATGCTAATTCCAGTAACTCGCGATTTCTCCCTAGGTCGCTGATTCCTTATGTCGCAAGCTTTAGGTCGCGTAAAACTGTGCATCTTCTTAAGTCGCCATTCCTTATCTCGCTAAGTCGTCCAGAATGCTTATGTCGCTGTTCATTCCTTAGGTCACGAACGAAGTTATGTCGTTGACGCTTAGGTCGCTGGAAGCTTAGGTCGCTAAGTCACTGAAGATGTTATACCGCATTTCTTATGTCGTGTGTGTATCTTAAGTCATTTCTTTTATGTTGTAAGTCGTTTGTGCCTGTTATGTTGTTAGGTCGTTGGAGTGTAATGTTGTGTTGTAAGCCTATAAATAGGCGGGTTGTGTCATTTGTAAAGGTTGTTGAATTTGAATAAAATTTTCTTTGTGTGCTCTTGTGCCACCATTAAAATTGGTAGTTGAGTGTTATCTCCTATCTCCACCTTCGGATATTTGAGTGCGTCGGATCAACGATTGTTGAAGCCGATTCACGGAATCTAGTGCGCTGGATCAACGTTCGAAGAATCGTAGATCTTCTCTCACGGCATCGTGCGCGATCAACGTGTCGAAGATAGCTAAAGTCCGGTATCTCGTGAGATCAACGGATTTGGGCATTTGGGTATTTTCAATCCATCGATTCTGCATCAATTCACCAATTAATTCCGCTAATCGGATTGGATCCTGGATGGATTCGATTGACATCGTCGAATTCGCTTATCACGCTGCGTCACAATCGCATTTCTCCTATCAGTTTCGACCACATTGCTTCTATGATCAATAATAGATGCAGGCTTCACTCAATCAATTAACTTATGGTTGGTTATCAACCTGACAATTTCAGCTGCAATATTCTAAAGCATGTTCCAAACAGTGCCCTTTGGCTGCTTAGATTCCCTACAGCTGGTGAGACTACAGCTGGTGAGAGTAGACTTAGTGACTGTAAGCAAACATTAACTAATTGAATTTGATTTATATAATTTAAAAGTCGTACTTTATGAGATTAACTTCTTGCTTTGATATATTCTAGAAACAAGGATTATAGGAAGATCAAATCATTTCCACCGATATAGCCATGGAAAACCAAGCATATAAATCGTGGTGCCTTGGTAGATATTTTGCTTGACACGTGATTTTTTTGATCAAATCATTAACCAAAAATACATAATTATCATACAGTTTTCTTTTCTTTTTTGTGCATGCATAGGCCTCTATGTAATGTTATACAACTGGAACAAATGTACTATGGGATTGTCTTCTAATGGTTACTCTTCCACTAGAAAAAAGGACAGGGTAGCTAGGTCTCTTTGTATGGCTAAAGATCTTGAAGATGAGATGGTTGTTACAAGGTAAATGGAAATATAATTCTTTTACACATGCACCGTGTAAACCAAGGTAAATGGAAGTATAATTCTTTTACACATGCACTGTGTAAACAATTTGGTTGATCTATTGAACCTATATCCACATACAAATTTATTTTGTGAGTCATTGTTCATGTATGTATTTAATAATATAAAAATAATGATCGAAATTTGTACAAATATTAATACATCTTATCTTTTTCGAGTATTATTCCAAGACAGGATAATGTAAAATGAAGAATGCAGTTCCAGTAACATTGTTGCCACTGCATGAAGCGGAGTCCAGCCCACTTTACTGTTGTTTTTATTGTATATATTAAAACATGTTTTATTTTACTTTGGATTATTTATAGTTCCATCCAACCCACTTTTTATTACATTGGTTTAGTGTTACTTTACAACTTATTCCGTTCGTTCAATTAGAACATATATTAACTTATTCTTCTAGTCTATAACTTTTATCAATCTATGAACACAAAAAAAAGAAAATTTAATGTTTAATTTCAGATCAAATTTTGTATCCAGTGTTTTACCTTCAGGACTAAACTGCCTTCAAGGGTATTATGGTCCATCCATTTCTGCTATTAGTGTAACTCCTTATGGTATAAACATTTGAAACGATACTCACACATTGTACGAATAGTGTTTCCACATTTTAATGTACTATAATTTTCATTTTCAAATTTTACTCCCACTATTTCTAAAAAACCTAGTAATTAAAAAAGTAAGAGCACTGGTGTTATCGTTGGTGTTGTAGTTGCAATCGTCATTTTAGGATTTCTTGCAGCACTTGGATTTTTGTTTCCAAATAGAAGCAAAGAAAAAGAAGGCTTAGTCAGGAGGATGAAGAAGGTGGGAAGTTTAGAAAATATTGAATGTATCTATGCACTTTTTTTTTAAACCTTGTTGTTGGTTATTTAGTTTAAAAATTATATTGCCTTTTTAGAATGGGCTGAAATGAGTAATCAACCTGGCACATTCATTTATGCTGACTATGACACGTTATTAAATATACTTTTTCCTCTTCATCACAGGTGATTAAAGGATTTTGGAGCAAAAGTTAGCTAGTTGTCGCGTTATTCAAGTGTTTGAGGTTTTTTTGCGCAGCAACCATATTCTTTTTTGTTTTAGCTTATTTTGTCGTGTAGTACTATTTGGTGTATGTATGTTATAAAAATTTGACTTTTGATATTGTCTAATCTTGGGTTTTGGATATTGTGTAAATTTGGATATGTTTAATTATATAAATTGTTTTGAATCATTTAAATGTATTTATATGATTGTTATTTGATGTTGATTTGAATATCTTAATGAAGCATGTATTATATTAGTGTGAAAATATTTTTCAGTGATAGTATAACATAAGATAAGTGTTGTAAAAAATAACGGTAATAAAAGACAACTTCTAAAATGTTGTTAAAAAACATGTGGTAAAATTAACAACGAGCAATAAGTGTTGTTAAAACCTACAACCGCACAAATATATTGCTGTAAAAACACATAGAAGATTTAACACAGCATAAAACAAACGCCATTATTTATACAATTATAGATGATGCATAAAAATATCATAGCGTTTATTTATTGTTGTTAAAAAAATTTCTACAGTGGTTAGTAAATGCTGTGAATACTATGTTTTAACAGCGTTTATTTTGTGCTGTTAAATTTCTGCGATCTACAACAGCAGGTCGTTAAACAGCGTTCTTAATAACGCTGTTAAAAGATATGACAGCGTTTTTTCACCGTTATAAAAAGTGTTTTTCCTTGTAGTGAAAAGTTTTCTTGTTAAGCATGACATACTCACCCTCCTTTGTAAGGGCAAGAGATTCCTCGGGTACATGTTAGAATAGTGACCTCTACTACCTATCTACATCTGCTAAAAACTTGATATATGTATCATCAGAAGGATTGTACCTAAACTTAGTTGATCAACAAACCTAGGTCTTTCCATTCGGATACCAAGATATAGGCTTAGGTGGAGCAAGCTGACTTTCTTCAAACATTTTTGTTTCTACAACAGGAGAGGTCTTGAGAACCCACTTACATTTTGCTACCTTAGGAAAAAGAATTTAATTTGAATAGGAAGTTTGATGTCTGCTTTTTCAACTGGAACCATAGGAGGAGAGATGGGAGAATGCTTACAAGCAGAAGCTAGATGAATAAAGGAGAAGCATATAGAACAGACCAGAGGCTTACATTTGGAATGTACATCCACAATGGCAACTTTCCCCATATAGGCTCAATAGAAAAAACATAAGGTAACAAACGGTCCGGTTTGACCTCAGCAATGCTCTTGCATAGCCAATTTGATCCCTCTTTATTGTAGCTATATCAAAACATACCAAATCACCTAACAAACTTGTCAACCAATCAATACCGGCCAATGACTGCAACACTATGGGAATTTTCAAAAATTATACCCAAATAGGTATAAAAAACTCGTTCCCTTGCTAAATCTGTCGACGGGCTCCATTAAGTGATAATAAAAGGTTTTCCTAGTTTAATGCACGTCAAGTTCTACCTCAAGAAACTGTAACCGATAATCCGAACATGAAAACTCAAAGAAGAACATTGAATTATCATAGCACATAGTTACTTTGCCTTTGAGTTTCCAAATTCTCATTAGGTGAATTTAACAATAGAGAACAAAGGGTTCTCATCCAAAAAGAACCTGCAAGTTGATTATGCTGAAAGGACATCTCCGCCACAATTACATCCAATGGGGGAATATTAATCTCATTTAAGCAATTTGTTTTAATCTTTCTAGGAGTATACACACCAAAATTACACGACTTATTTAAGAATAATAATGACCAATTCATGTTAGAAGGGATATGAGATAACTTAGGGGGCTTACATTTCTTTATATATTCAATAGTAGGCAGAGTACTTTTATGGCTTGCAAAAAGAATCCCGCTACTAGCAATTGAAGCTTGTTGAATGGAAGCTCCATAAGAAATGGAAGATGCATTCTGAGAAGAGATGGGATGTGCAATAAAAACAGTATCAACGTAGAATTGTTTGGAAATTTAGAAACTGGAATTGAACCGATGACATCGTCACTCTCTATAGTAGCAACAGAGGTAGTTATCACAAAGGAAGCTTCCCTAGCAGACACTAGAATAATTAGAGGAATGGTAGCCAATAACTCAAGGTTAGGAAGAAAACTAGTAGTAGCATGCCAACCAGAAAAAACATCAAAAATATGAGGATGTAGAGGCGGTTGAAGGGTAGTAGGAGGGACGACTGGCAGCATGAAATGTCAATCAGAGCATGTCTAAGATGCATCAATCCCAGAGCTACCGATGTGTAACAACCCACCCCAAAAAGAACCTAAATCCCGACACAGAAAATACCTATTGGAACTTAGAGCCATTCCAAGACTAGATGTTGGTTCGTGAAAAATTAAAAACATTACACAATATACAGAGCTATCTATCTAACTCTCAGAATCTCGTAGTGGAATGGATAAAATATAGTAATAAAACATGCACCCATGAAAATAGTTCATTTCAAAACACATAAACATTGTTATGAAGTCTTAAAATTTCCCAACATAATCATCTCAGTACGTAAGTCTCAAACTGATAATAGGAATAACAACAACACAGTTTCAAAGCCTTAGTACAAAAAAGAAAATAACATAAGCAAATAATAACGGGTAAACACTACCACAATCAACTGCCCCACCTTTGCTTCCCCAGCAATCCCTGTCACCACTAACATGTTTTGTTGAAATAAGGAGGGAGTCAGAATAACAAAGTCTGGTGAAAGAAATTTCATACCATAATAGTAAACTAGGCAGTATTATCCGGAAAAGTAATATGTCTTACGTATTAGAAGCATAACATGCATATAACTTCAACGGTGAGCCCGAAGGCCTTTCTAGTCTAACCATATAATACTAACGCAACTAGCGTTTACAATACAATAGGAAGCAGCCGAACCACTTAATACTTTTTTAATAGGAATTAGGCAGACCCTGATCATTTAAGGCCTATAGGCAGATCCACGTCATTTAAGACCTGACCCCAAAGTTAGTCCATATATGGTTCTCCCTAACTGACATCGTAAGAAATCCTAATAGGTAACTTAATACTTCACCTAAGAAAGAGGCGGACCCTACCATGCCACTTAATACCTCTAATTCGAAGTGGACCCCTCCTAAGGATTCCACTTATCGTATCCATAGCACAACTTATGACCCATAATCCAACCGTGACATCTCAAATTAATCTGATTATTCATAGGAACTGGTAGCCAGATTGACTGGGCAGATTTACCTTATAGAAATGGGACTAACCTCGCGTCCACTAGGGTTATTTATTGTAAGTAATGTCCCACATTAGTCCGGAAAGCCACATCGTCGGTAGCCAGATTTAACTGGGCAAACTTCCATGTAACTTTGGACTAACCTCGCATCCATATAACTTAGTCGTACCATATATGTATGTCAATTATATATACACATCATCCTAAACGATTTAGAGTTGAGGCCATTAAAGCATCCCCTTTTACACCTCTAATTAGGGATTAATTTCCTAATTTACGCTAACTGTCTTTCTACAAAATAATATTACATTACTATTCTAATAATATTAACTATTATGCTTAGTACACTATAATCAATATGTTATTCGATTTTAATAGTCAATACGTTAATATTATATACATACATATATATAAGCGCGGAATTTAAGGTCTAATCATTACGTTATAGTACTTATACAATAATTCGCTTATAAAGTAATTTGAAATATCAATCTCATACAAATCTACAATTCAAACAAGAACAGCTACTATCCATAGCCAAATAAAATAGACTTATACAAAAATGGAACATCTACAACTTGTTCCATATTGATATACTATAATCACTTTTCTGTTTTAAAGAAACAAATCCTACAAATTAGATTGCCTATATTCAATTCAACCTTTACATGCATCATTTCTGGAGTGAGAAAGGGGTTCTTTATCTATTTAAGTGATGGAAACAGGCGGTGCAAACTACAAACAATTCAATTCATACTTTACACACCATTTTTAATTTATTTTCTTTTTGAACCCTTTAACACTACAATTTAAAACAAGAGAGAATAGGTTGAATGGACCACAGATTATATAATTTCAAACAATTAATTCAGTTCTAATACATTAATACCAAAAACAGTTATAATTCCAACAGATACAAAGATTGATATTTATTTAGGGGAAATTTTAGGGTTTTATTGTTTTAGGGTTGGTGTTTACAGATTTTCCCAAGGCATATGTTAGATCCAAATCAATACAACACAAATACTAGAATGAGAAAAATTGAAATTCCACTCACAGATGATTCCTTTGATTTAAGATTAGATCTGAATTAAACTGCTCCTAAACCTCTGATCTCCCCTTTTTGAATATACAACGAATAGATTGTATATATAGATTAGATTTTAGAAATCATAAGATATAGGGAAGAAGGATTGAGAATTTAAGTTGAAATATAGATTAGAAATTAGAGTTACTTACTTAAAGTTTACTATTTTCTGAAACCGTAGGAGGAATGATTTTGACATAGTGTCGGGTTGCTATAGAATTTTATGAGGAAAAGTGGGGGGGTATAGGGTCTATTTATAGAGTTAGGAAGAAACGAGGGTCGTATGATCAAAATAAAACAAATCCAGGCCATTGCCCAAAATGTTACTTTCCAAAAATGTCTTGACTGATCGATCGCTGCCCTAGGGGCGGTCGACCGACCCGTGTAATCTCGATCGCTCCATTTTCTTTCCACTTATTTCTGATTTATTACCTTAATTATCTCTAATCAATTATCGTTAACGTTATTGTTTCCCCTTAACATTACTTCCTTCTTAAGTAACTATTCAAATTCAAATTTCAAACTTCATAAATTCTTCCAAAAATTAAAATTAAAATTTTTATTTCATTTTAAATTAATTTAAACTCAAAAACTTCAACCATCCGTAACTTCTTCATTGGAACTCCGTTTTCAACATATTATATATGAAAATTCATCAGAAAATCACCATGAACGCAATGGTGCAACTTCCGTGACCAAATTCTAAAATTGATATAAATTTTATTTTTAGTCTTATTTTTTATTATAAATTTCTTATTAAATTTTATGGGATGTTACATTCTCCCCCCTTAAAATGGATTTTGCCCCGAAATCCCGAGAGTAAATAATGTAATGCGCACTCAACAACCATATTATGCAACCAAGTTATTTTCAATAATCTACACAACCATCTACTTAACTAAAAATGCAATGTAATTATGTATGCAACATACTATAGGAAATATCAATCCTAGCGTGGATGCAAGATCGTGACATATAGGCATGTATGCAAACATCCTAAATATACACAAAGTTCTATATGAGTGCAAAGATAAAATAAAAGTCTGGCAACCATCCTCTACCATCCAATCTAGCAAACATGATGTAATCGGTTATTAAATTTGGAGAAAATAATTTACCAGAGAAAATCTTAGGGTAAGAAGCCTTCATCTTTTCTTCGGTTTTCCACATGCACTTTGATGGGTTATCACCCCATTGAGCTCGAACCAACCTAATTTCCTTATTACGAAGGTTCTTAGTACCATGTTCCACTATGCGTGCAGTGACATGAGGTGCGATTGGCTTCGTCTCAACATCTATTAATTGATCAGGCTCCACTACACTGGCAGTGTCCTGCAGACATTTCCTCAAATGGGAAACAAAAAAGATGTCATGAACTCCCACTAGCTTGGTTAGAAGCTTCACTCTATAAGCAAGTTCCCACACCCTCTCTAAAATCGAGATAGGGCCAACTTCCCAGAAGTACCAAACACCATAACCATCTTAAGAAGGGAAATTTTGACGAATTCCATGTCTCCAACAACAAACTCTTGTTCTTCCTTCGCCTACCAACGTAGGATTTTTAACAGTCTTGTGCAGCCTTCATTCGCCATTTAATCAATTCTACCTTCTCCAATGTCTCATGGATCAAAACTGATCTAAGTATGAGTTTGTCGGTAGTTTCCCACCAACAATTAGGCGACTTGCAAATCCTCCCATATAAAGATTCAAAGGATGCCATGCCGATTGATAACTATTATTGTATGCGAACTCCACCAAAGGTAAGTGTTGTTTACAAGATCCTCCAAAATCCATTATGCAAGCTCTCAATAAGTTTTCTAAAATCCTATTAACCCTTTTCGTTTGTCCATCGGTTTGAGGGTGATAAGTGGTGCTAAGATTCAAAGTCATTCCCAAAGCAGATTGCAAACTTCCCTAAAATTCGAACAAAGGGTCCCTGTCACTAACTATATTGACTGGAACTTCATAAAGCTGCATCACTTCCTTAACATATATTGGTGCAAGAGATGCTGCAGTCCTATTACTTTTAATAGGAGTAAATTGGCGTTTTTAATGAGTCTATCCACCATAACCCAAATAGTTTCATTACCCCTTTGACTCCTAGGCAACCCATCAATAAAGTCCATAGATATATGCTCCCACTTTCAAGTCGGCACTTCTAATGGCGGCAACAACTCTCTGAGCTTCCCTTGCTCCGCCTTAATCATTTAACGTGTCAAACACATAGAGACATATTCCGCTAACTTTCTCTTCATTTCGGACCAACAGAAAATCCTTTTCATATTACATTTTATCTCCATCTGGGTGAATAGTCATCTTAGAATGCTGACATTCTGCTAGAACTTCCAACACATCTTCCATCATTGGGACACATAAACGTCAATCTCTCCTCAGCCATCCCCTTCGATGTAAAGCATATCTACTATCATGGGGAAAATGCTTACCTCTACTAAGCTTGTTGAAAAACTCTACCAACATCGCATCTTCCTTCTACACTAGCCTTATGCGATCCATTAATGCTGGCCTTACTTCCATAACTGCAAGATATCCTTAAGCGGGTACTGTGGCGATTGGAAATTAAAATTTGAAAGAAACTCCAACTGCCTCCACTCGTATATAGCATTAAGAGTAGCATGCCTCCAACTGAGGGTGTCAGTGATAACATTCCCTCTATTGAGGGTATACTAAATCTCAAAGTCATATGATGCTTTAAACTTCATCTATCTCTAATGCTTGAGATTCAAGTCCTTTTGGGAAAAGAGGTGCTTAAGGGATTTGTGGTCGGTGAATAACTCAAACTTCTCTCCCAAAATATAGTGCATCCACATCTTCAAAGCAAAAATAACAGGTGCTAATTCCAAGTCATGAGTAGGATACCTTTTCTTATGATCCTTCAGTTGCTTGCTAGCATATGTACTACCTTCCCTTCTTGCATAAGGATGACTCTTAATCCAGTACCACATGCATCAGTGTAAACAGTGAAATGTTTCGATCTGTTGGGAATCATCAGCACTGGTGCACTAGTCAACAACCTCTTCAATGTCTCAAAAGAATTTGCACACTTTTCGTCCCATGCAAAAACAAGGTTCTACTTGGTTAGGCAAGTTAAGGCTACTACTATCTTGTGACGTCCTTGATGAACTTCCAATAATAACCAGCCAAACCAAGGAAGCTTCTAACTTCTGTAGCATTCTTTGGCACCTTGCACTCTTGAACAGCTTCCACCTTAGCAGGATCAATAGACAATCCCTTTTCGAAAAAAATATGACCTAGAAACTTCATCTTCCTTTGCCAGAAATGGAACTTGGAGAATTTGGGACTTCTCAAGGTCTATAATACTTCTCTTAGGGGTTTCTGATGCTCACTTTCCGACTTGGAGAATATGAGAATATCATCCACAAATACCATAACAAACTTGTTCAGTTGTCCCCTAAAAACTATGCTTGTTAGATCCATAATGTATGTGGGTTCATTAGTCAAACCAAAAGGCATCACTTCCTTCCATCTGGTGTGCGAAAAGCAGTCTTCGCTTTACTATCTTCAACTACCCTCAATTGCTGGAATCTCGTGGCCAGGTCGAATTGAGAAAAGACTTTGGCACCGACAAGCTGATCAAACAAGTCATCTATCCTAAGTAGAGGATACCTATTCTTTTTAGTCAGCTTGTTTAGTGCTCAATAATCGATGCATAGCCTTAATGAGTCGTCCACCTTGGTGGCAGAAACAACTGGTTTTCCCTATTCTGAAATATTGCGGTGTATGAATCCTTTCTGCAATAGTTCTGAAATTTGCTTGTCCAATTCCCGCCTCTCCTTGGGAGCCATATGCGTAAGTGGCAGTGCAACAAGTATAGTCTCCTTCTCCAAATCAATTCTGAACTCGATCTCCCAATGGTTTGGGAGACCGCCGACTTCTTCAAAAACATCGGCAAAGTCTAGGACAACGGGTACAAATGACAGTTCATTTTATGATAAGCTAAGAGAATATAGAGAGCTCAACTCAACTAAGTTTTGGAGTGAACAACAAATATAAATATCTCACCCCGAACGACTCCTTAGCCACATGATCCTTCTCTCACAATCTAAGACAGCCCTATAGTAAGATAACCAATCCATACCTAAGATGGATTTATACCCTTCAAAGCCAAGAACGTACACATTGCATGTAAACTCAACATTACACATATCTACAACTAGGTCTTTAGAAAATAAGGAAAGATATGCCGACCCTCCAATAGGATTTGATACCGCTATTGGGTTGGTAATATCTTGGGTTTTCAAGTTCAAGGATCTAACTATTCTTTTAACTATAAATGAATGAGATGCTCCAGAATCAAAAAAGGTACGAATAACATTTTTATAAATAATAATTGTACCTTCTAAAGCAGCTTTCCCTTTGTCCTTTGGAGTGGCCTTCTCGAAATAGGAACCGCCTCTATAGCATAAGCCTATCCACTTTGATCTCCTTTAGCAAGTTTTGGACACTTGTTCATATAGTGCCCCACCTTAAAGCAATTATAGCACTTTCCTTTGAATTCCTCCTTCATTAAGCTGACTTTGCAATCCTTAGTAATATGCCCCTTTCTCTGGCACCTTTGACAAACTATCCCCTCCTTCTTCATCTTTGCTTTAGCTTTTTTGTTTGCCTAAAATCCTCCCTTTTTTGCTCTTCTTTGCTTTGGTGTTGGCTCAACCTTTTCCTTCCCCTTTTCTTTCTCCTCAACACTAGTAGTTTGTAGAATGCCATCTCAATAATGACTTCATAAGTACCACCCATTGAAATCTAGGCCAAAAGCAACTCTCTCAGTGGCGAATTTAAGCCTTTGACAAATCTCAATGCTTTCTCCATGGGTGTGTCTATCAAGCTCATCCCAAACTTTGTCAACTCTGTGAATTTGTTGATGTACTCCTTTAGAGTAGAACTCCCTTACTTCAACTAAATGAACCTCTCCAACTGCATGCTGACCTCCGCACTAGACATGAACTTGACTCAAAGTGAGCCCTAAAACCATCCCAAGTACTCTCCTCTTCATCATTTTCATCCACAACTATAGTCCACCAATCAAGTGCTTCCTTTTTTAGATTCTAAGCAGCAACCCTTCTTTTGATTTGATCTTCCCACCTAAACTCCCAAAATATGCGGTCATAGTCACTTATCCATGCCTTAGTTTCCAAAAAATCCTCAGTTTTGGTATATGCATGTCCGCCCATATTTTGGAAGTCCTTGCATAATTTAGGGAAGTCTAAAGGTTGAGCTGTTGCCTCTATGGGTGATGCTGTAGGGTCGGCTTACTTTGGAATCGAAACCTTCCTCATATGCCTCAAATACTATTCAAACCACTAAGGCATGCCTCGGATATAGGGCATCCCTTGAGGAGATGAGTTCCTAGCTTCAGAATTTTCAGCCATATCAACCATCTATAGGTTTTTAAACTTGTTTAGTGAAAGTTTCCTAAGATAGTATTAACTGCTGAAGAGAAAGTTTTCCTAGTGTGGTTACATACATTCTTTAAAGGACATATATATATGGGGCATTACAAAAAAAATTTCTAAAAAATTTCAAACATAACAATTATGCTCTCATACGTGTACTTATTTCCATTTTTATCTGGCAACCTAAGCTTTGATACCAGCTGTAACAACCCGCCCCAGAACAGACCTAAATTCTAACTCAGAAAAAGTCCATCGAAACTTAGAGCCATTCCAAGACTAGCTGATGGTTGGTGAAAAATTAGAAACATTACATGGTACACAGAGTTATCTATATAACTTTCAGAACCTTACCGCGAAATAGATAAAATATAATAATAAACATGTACACATGAAAATAATTCATTTCAAAACACAGAACCATTGTCATAAAGTCTCAAAATATCTCAACATAATTATCTTAGTACATAGGTCTCAAACTAACAATAGAATAACAACAACATGTTTCAAAGTGTAGGCACATGAAAGAAATAACATAAACAAATAAAAACGGATAAACACTACCACAATCAACCGCCCACCTTCGCTTCCTCAAAAATCGTTGTCGCCATTAATCTTTTGTTTTTGAAATAAGGAGAGAGTCTGAACAAAAAAGTCTGGTGCAAGAAATTTTAGGTTTTACCAAAATAGTAATCTGTGCAGTATTATCTAGAAAACTAATATGTCTTACGTATTATAATCATAACATACGTGTAACTTCAACTGTAATCCCGAATGCCTTTTCAGTCCAACTAACGCAATTAGCATTTATGATGTAATAGAAAGCACCTGAACCACTTAATACTTTTTTAATGGGAATTAGGCAGACTCTGATCATTTCAGGCCTATAGGCAGATCCCTGTCATTTAAGATCTAACCCCAAAGTTGCGCCCTACATGGTTCTCTCTAATTGATATTGTAAGACATCCTATTAGGTCACTTAATACTTCACACAAGAAAAAGGCAACCCTACCATAACCACTTAATACCTCTAACCTGAAGCAGACCGTTCTAAGGATTTCACCTATCGTATCCATAGCACAATTTATGACCTGTAACCCAATCGTGACATCTCAGATTAATCCAACTATTTGTAGGAACTGGTATCTAGATTGACTGAGTGGATTACCCTACAGAATTGGGACTAGCCTTGCATCTACTGGGGTTATTTATTATAGGCGATGTCCCACATTAGTCTGCAAAGGCACACCGATAGTAGCCAGATTTAACTAGGTAGACTTTTGTGTAACTTTGGACTAACCTCGCATCCCTACAACTTGTCATACCTTATATGTATACCAGTTATTTACGTATATCATCCTACACAATTTACAGTTAAGGCCATTAAGGTATCCCCTTCTTACGCCTTTAATTCGGGAATAAATCCCTAATTTATGCTAACTGTCTTTCTACAAAATAATATTACCTAACTATTCTAATAATATTAACTATTACGCTCAATACGCCATTATCAATACGTTATGTGATCTTAATAGTCAATATATTAATATTACATACATATATATTTATGCATAGAATTTAAGGTCTAATAATTACATTACAGTGGTTCGACAATAATTCGCTTACAAGGTAATTTGAAATATCAATCTCATACAAATCTACAATTCCAACAATAACAACTACTATCCATAACCAAATAAAATAGACTTGTACAAAAATGGAATATCTACAACTTGTTCCATATTAATATACTAGAATCACTTTTCTGTTTTAAAGAAATGGATCTCACAAATTAAATCGTCTATGTTCAATTCAACATTTATATACATCATTTTGGAGTGAGAAAGGAGTTATTTGTTTATTTAAGTGATAGAAATGGGTGGTGCATACTACAAACAAATCAATTCATACTTTACACACCCTTTCCAATTTATTTTCTTTTTGAACCCTTTAACACTACTTTTTAAAACAAGAGAGAATAGATTGAATGGACGATAGGTTATCTAGTTCCAATCAATTAATTCAATTCTAATACATTAATACCAAAAACAATTATAATTCCAATAGATACAAAGATTGATATTTATTTAAGGGAAATTCTAGGGTTTTGTTGTTTTAGGGTTTGCATCTATAGAATTTCCCAAGGCATATGTCAGTTCCAAATCTATACAACACAAATACTAGAATGAGAATAATTGAAATTCCACTCACAAATGATTCCTTTGATTTAAGATTAGATTCGAATTAAACTGCTCCTAAACCTTTGATAGATCTCCCCCTTTTGAATATACAACGAATAGATTGTATATATAGATTAGGTTTCAGAAATTAGAAGATGGAGGGAAGAAGGATCGAGAATTTAAGTTGAAATAGAAATTAGAAATTAGAATTACTTACAAGAAGTTTACTGTTTTCTGAAACCCTAGGAGGAATGATTTTGATAGAGTCTTGGCGTTTCTACATAATTTTATAAGGAAAAGGGGGGGTCTAAGGGTTCTATTTATAGAGGAAGGAATAAACGAGTGTTATAGTATTGAAATAAAACAAATCCGGACCGTTGGCCAAGACGTTTCTTTCCAAAAATGTCTTGATCAATCGACCGCTGGCGGTGGACCTGCCCTAGTATGGCGGTGGACCGGCCCGTGTAATCTCGGTCGCTCTGTTTTCTTTTCGTTTAATTTGATTTGTTACCTTAATTATCTCTAATCAATTATCGTTAATGTTAATATTTCAATTTAACGTTGCATCCACCTTAAGTAACTGTTCAAATTCAAATTTCAAACTTTTGAAATTCTTCCAAAATTTAAAATTTAATTTCGTTTTAAATTAATTTAAAATCAAAATTTTCAATCATCCATAACTTCTTCGTTTGAACTCCGTTTTCAACATATTATAAATGAAAATTCATCAGAAAATCGTCATAGATGCAATAGCGCAACTTTTATGGACAAATTCTAACATTTATAAGAATTCTCATTTTAGCCTAATTTTAATTATTAAATTTCTTATTAAATTTTACGTGGTGTTACAGGGCGTCTTCAAGTTTCCTTTTACCATTTCTATTCTATGGAACCCAGATCTATGACGATAGAGAGAGGAAGTAAGACGACGAGCATGAAGGGAAGAAGGACAAATATGAAAGGGGAATAAGCATGACGGAGGGAGGGAAAAGTCGATGGAGAAAATTTAGATCTGGGTAAGAGCATCTTTAGCAGGATCAACAAAATTGGGCAAATCTATGCTTATTTTCCATTCCACAAGCTACATCAGTGTAGATTTAAGCATAAGGAATGGGAAGAAGTAGGGATTTCACCCCTTTTTCTAAGTGGCGGTCCATAAACGGTAATCAGAAAATCATTTATGGTATAAATGGTTTTCTGAAAACTGTTTATACATTAAAGTTTTTCAGATTATCAAGTTTCTTAAAACTGCTTAAGTACATAATTTGGTTTTCACTTACCGGTTTAGTGCCTTTTTTAAAATTTCCTTATTTCCAAATATATATATATATGGTTTCAGAAAATTAATAATAACATAACAATGGATCATTTACTAAAACCCAAAACAAACCTACAAACACATAACCAACCATAGAAACCAAAATAAGAAAATACTAAATTACTACAACAAATAGTAACGTTGAACTTCTCCTATATTTCAAAGCTTCCCTCTTCATGTTGATACCTTTGTCGTTGCGTCCTTAAAATGCAATGTTTTCTGGCCAAAATGCCAAAAAATCCCAAATAGATAAGAAACAACTTTTGCTAAATACTCTTCCTCTTCCATGTAATGAACCGGGATTTTCGGCCCTCAAAAATCAACACTAATACGTCCACTGTATTACATGCCGAGCAATCGAATGCCGGAAAACCCGATAGTTAGGGGAAAAGGAAAAGAAGAGGTAGAAGAAAATATAACAACAACATAGAATCTCACAAACGTAGCGGAACAATATATAATAGATAATAACATGTCTTTACACAAAAAGAACTATAACTGTTATTTATACATATCATCAGAGTACAACAATTAACAAATGAATATTGGACAGTTATAATAAATTGTCCTCACAAGTGTTGAATAAACAACCCACAATACACAGCGGAATATAATCAAGTATGTGTAATACGTCTTCGTCATCCAGCTCGTCTCCTGAGCTCCATAGCATCCTAACCTGAATCTTTAATACTCGGTCTGACCCGAGCATTATAATAAAATAACACCCGAGTCAGTCTGGAAAACCAGCATGAGAAAAACACACTCAATTTGAATTATTACTGTTATAAAAACCCTTTGAAAAACAAAGGTATCTCGTAAGACCACGTCACACATAAACACGACAGGTTTTTACCTTACGATAACCAAAACATTTTATATCAAAATCATCTGGTATTATAATAGAGTCTAAGTATAAATACTTATTCAAATAGCCGAAATGCTTGCATCTCACATTTCAACATAGTTGGGCATAATCAAAACCGAACGGCGCTTATTGGATAATGGATTCCATACAATGACTAGGCATTGGGGTACCACCTATCATAGTACACATCTAGAAAAATGTACCGAGGACCTCGCCGGGATCTCCTACAATACAAGACCGGCCATATCCCTAACCTGGATAGAACCGAATATGTTATCACCTCGAGTGTTCCCACCCTTATCGAGAGCTCTTATCCATGCACTACCGTATCCATAATTAATAATATATCCGAGGGTATCTAGAAAGGTGATAACATACCCTAATTGGGTGCGACCCACTTAGCCTTGCTGCATCTCCCTTGATTTTTAGTCATTCCGGTTGATGAGGCTTGAGGCTACGATTACCTTTTTAAGGAATTTATACTTTTAATGTTCATCGTCCTCCAATGACAATGTGCTGAAAACATTCATCCATACAAGTCCGTTCTGGGTCAGAACAAAACCGAAGGCACTATTCCTACTACATCCATTTTAGGATCATCCTTAGGATTAGTAGCGATTAGTCCTTGCACTTCAATACTCCATCTCCAATTCCATGCTCTTGTCTTCACTTTGAAAACGTATTTGTTGGATCGAAGTGGTTTTCGAATAACTTATCCGATCCCGGTCTCTTCGAAACAACGTTCGATATTTCCGGTAAACTCAACCCCGGTTCTTTAGGAACTAAACAGACGAAAATAAGATCGGAGATCATCTCCAAACCGTTAGTGGACAGATTTCCTTATTATCATCCTAGAAGAATGAAACGAGTTTATATGTAAAGTATAACACCTTCGATGGTAACTGTACCATATAATCCCCGTGTTTCTCCTAGATTTTTCCAAAGTTATGTTTTTGGGTCCAGATTTGATAGTCAGTTATTTAACTATCAAATAAACAATCATTCAATCAAAGATTCATTTTCCACTGAAATCCCTAAGCCTTATTTAATTTAAATTTCAATAAATTAAATCTATTATCAAAAATTTATATACTTATCTTATCGGAATAAGTATGATCACAAACCATTTCTTTCGAAAAAAATTTAAAACCCTTTTAAAATAAATATGGAAAGCATAATGCGGTACCAACCATGGATTAGCAGCTCAATGATTACGTCTCCATCCCAGAGAAATCCAAACTTAACTGTAGGCAATCTCTGCCTCCCGATTTTGCCATGAAAGTATACCATTACATTCCGAAAACCTTATTTAATAATCACATATACTTTAAAGCGATTAAAATAATTACATAACTTTGAAACAATAAATAAATCTTGATTTATAAATAAAATTCTATTCGATTTACAAGACTTGTTTATAAAACTTATAATTCTTTTTGACAATTTAAAAATATTTAAATAACTAGTTTTCTGGAATATTTTTATACTAAAAACATTTTTAAATTATCTAGTTTAATAATTAAAAATCCTCCTTTTAAAACAAACCCAACTTCTCGATAAAAATATATTTTTCAATTCCACTATAACCAATCTAATATTTATAAATCTCTCTCGATTTATCACCAATTGGTTTACATTCCCAATCTCATAAATCCTTTTTACATTTCCAAAAGTAAAACTTATCATTTCTTTTAAAACCGCTTACCCATCCCATTATAAATTCTTACCGTGAATTTATATCTTTAAATTATCAAATGATAATCATTTCTCTTTATTTATAAACATTGTTTATAAATCACATATTCTCATTTCCAGCCCACGACGATTTCACATCATTTAATCCATTATAATCGATTTCTAAATTAAATCCATTTAATAATCAATTTCTTAAATAACCCAACTATATTCCAAAACAAACCAAATCTGATTCTGCTTCCATTTAGTAATTTAGAATCTTATTTAAGATCCAGTATAACCAATTTTATTTATTTCCAAATTCACTTCTATTTCCCCAATCTATTTAAAATCTTGATTTAAAAACTTTTATATTTTAAAACAAGTATCACTTAGGAATTATTATTTAAAATCCTATATATATAATATTCCAAAATCTCTATTTACAATATCACGAAATAGTTAAGATAAATTTAAAGTCAAATCATTTATTTTATCCCAACAATCTCTTTAAACTAATCCAAAACTCAATATAAATATTTCATTCCCAAATTCCCTTTTTAATTTCCTTCAAATTCAAATATATATATATATATAGTTATGGTATTTTAAAATACCAAGATCTAGGCCAAAACTACCCTAGCATCCAATAAATTCAAATCACACTATATTCTACCATAGATTATGCAAACATATCATATATCACTATATATGAAATTAAATTCAACATTTATGAGGAATCCAGTTGAATCGCTCCAACCTATTTCCCTGCAACCAGATGTTAGTACACATAAAAATACCAATCCCGCTTTGAGGCGGGATATCACGGTAATATAGGGTCATCTGCTATTATGCGGGCGCATATGGTCTCATCCGCTCCAATAGGCGGGAAATATATCCAACTACTAATATATATACTACTATATATAATATCACATTCCACTGATAATAATTTATCAATTCAACCAATCATCCAATAATTAATTTTAATCATTTAAAATTAATTGCAATAATCCAAATGATTGAGATTTACTCACCTTTATTTCCTGTTGTCGCCGAGACGTTCCGTTTTGGAACTAAACCGAACGACACCCAATTTTAGCCTAAATTTCATCTATCTCCAAATCCATCCAAACCAGTTTTGTTGCGAAGGTCTCGTCATCGCGATCACAACGCAAAAAGTCTCCATCAAAACAGACCTCGTATGAGACAGATTTACGTTTTATAAGTTACATGGATTTTTAAATTAAATAATATAAGTTAACCACCATCCTCAACTTAATTACACTACTGCCGTCTTCCCCAATTCACGTTGCCTGAACACACAACATCACTAATAGCCGTGCACGCTTATCTATAATATGGAGCTCTGAAGCTCAAAACTAAAATCCGACAATGCCAATGCAAATCTCTACTCGAACCACACCCGACAACCACTACTTCGTCAACTCCGCTTCACCACAGCCAAACGCGGCCTGGACCATGCTCGTACGCCGCTGCGCCAATTTCGCACCCATCCATGTCGAACCGCCCCTCACCAAAATCCATCCCAAGATGCCAAACGATGCCACAAACCCAAATATAATCTCTATTTGGCGAATCGATGAGCCAATTTCATATAAACTGGAACCCTAGTTTTGAACTACCTCACGTCTTCACTGTCGACCCCCCTAAATCACTATCGCACCATACAAATAATATACCAATTCAAAGCTTATGAAAATACATGATTTTACAAACAAGTTTGGTAATTTTTCATTGAGCAATTTGAGAGAAATTTATTTTTAAAGTTTCATTCTTTTGCTTTTTTTTCTTCACTGTGTAACTTGCGTGTGTTTTTAAAACAAGGAAAAAGGGGTTGCATGAGGTAGAAGAGAAAGGCACATCTAATTGGAGAGAATACGACTATGATTGACCATAAACAATTTAAAATATTATTAATTACAAATATCTCGATTTACGCAGCTCAAAATTTCGAACCCCTATCGATGTGTGCCGCTAGGCGTTTATAAAGTTATACCCCTATTCTGAATGCAATGGAAAAGGTTTCAAGTCCTAATTCGATCGTATGGAGAAGATAGCTTTTTTGGACCCAATTATATTGAATTTTTTATATTAATTTCAGCGCGTTTCTATCCCATACGACCAAATGATAACTCCAAATGCTACGAAATTTGAAATCCGATAATAACACACTATCGCGGATCCAATGGAGCTGGTTTCTTCGAAATCCGAAACTGTGCCCTGGATTGCTATTTTTACTTATTAATTAAAACGAGTTATTTTTAAAATTGAGTAAATCACTTATAAATCCAATTTAAAATTTTATTTACCTTCATTCTTATAAACATAAATTTAATAAGCTTTAAAATTATTTTTATCAAGCTAAAAACCCAAGATTAAATTATTTAAGTAATTTCCAATTATTAAATTATCCAATAAATCATTATATTTGAGATTCAAGTTAAAAAATAACTTTTAAATATTTAAAATCAATTAAATAAACAATTTCAAATAACCCAAAATTCTAGGCCGTTACATTCCTCTTCCCTTAAAAGAATTTCGTCCTCGAAATTGCCATGGTAAGAAGAATGGTCCAAAACCTATTAACTTCCTCAAACCCAATCAGTTGAAACAACTTCCCAAATCAATTTGTTGAAACCACATTGTCACTTATACTGATTTCTAAATTCATCCATAGATTCAAAATAATATTATTTACTCAACTATTTCAAGTTAATATCCAAAATCACATTTTAGTTATTTAAAATTTTCTAACTCCTTAAATTTTCGAAAAATTTCGCCAGCGTTTCCTTTGTGCGGCTAGATCGGAACAACTACAAATCGCCACTACGGGCTCAAACCATCCAAAGAAAAAAAAAGCCAAGTGGCTCAATCATAAAATCATCAAATCCAAACAACAATTTAAACATGTACCTTTTTGTCGGGCAATCCAATTTTCTTATGATATCGAAGACATCAATTTAGTTCTTTTGCTTTTTTATACCTGCACCTTATTTACCAATAACATCCAATCATATAATTCAAAATCATTTTATTCAGCATTTTCAAATTTCAATATTTACTTCACCAAAACTCGTACGATGTACATATACCATCCGTACGCAATATCAAATCGATCGCTCACTCGATCACACAATTTCACTTTCGAACTAGTATCGTTCACACGACTCTCTAGTGCGGACTCAGATCTGATTTCTTGATCAGAAACTATCTTTCTCCTTGCATAGCCATATACTATGATAGAGAATTTCAGAATCAATCAAAAATCCATATCCAGGGTTCGCCGTCGAAAATCGAGTGAAAAATCCTAACTCGGATCGATATAAATTATCTCTAAATTCTGTGCTCGAATCTGGATCAAATCGTTATGCAAAAAAATATACACGTACAACTTAAGTATTTATTCCCATTGATTATTAGCTATATCAAGTTATTTTTATTCACATTCATTTCATTTCCATTCAATTATTCACAATTATCACTCACATTTATACTTCACATTCACCTATTTACTTGGTATATTCCTTAAATACCAATTTCACGTAAGAGTTTCACCATCAAATTTTCTTAAGTCAATTATAAACATTTTATACAAACTTCTTATGGTTATTCCTATTTCAAAACTTAAGTTCATATCTATTTAACTCCAATCCAATTTCAATTTTCTAATTTCAACATTCAATTTTATCAATCAGCATTCCAAATCTCAATAAATTCCATTTCCAATAATTATTTCATTAAGCCTAACTTAGGCTAAATTTTCAAACCCCACTCTCTTTAACTTATCTTAAGTTAAATTTTTATTCCACGGTTCAAATTTCAACTTTTATAAGTTATCAACTTATTCATATTCCATAAACATTTTTAAATAAAAATCCTAGAGTTAAACACTTTGTTCTAAGTATTTCAAATCATTTTTGAAATCATATATACCTAAAATCCCTTGGTATATCAAATCATTCCTTTAAATTTCAAAATCAAATCATTTTTACCAAAACAAAAACTTCAATGGAAAATCATTAAGGTAGCAATTCCTCCCTTGGAGACTCGAAAATGAACGTCGATGGTGCTGCAGTCATCACCGAAATTATTTTCCAACGACCGAAGTGAGTTCAATGCTTTTATTCCTTTAAAATTCCTTTTAAATATTTCCAGTTCAAAAATATTCTCCAAATAATATCACTATTATTTTTCAAGACATTGAAAAACATTTCAAAACCAACAGGAATTAAATCACCAAATTCCCAGCCTTCAAATCCTTTTAAATTCATAAACTGCTTTTATAAATCATATTTATAATATACTTCGGAATTTCATTTCCTTTCAAATTATAAATCACATTTACATAATTCACTTGCCTTATATGAAACTATTTCTTAACTTTTGATTATAGTATCAACTTTTATTCAATCACCACAACAACAAATGATAATAGTTTAATATTATCGTTTCCTAACCACCAAGCACACCATGTATATAACATGATAATTTCTGAAAAATTATTTCTTTATATATAAAATATAATCAGGGTAAAATTATTTCATTTACCCAATTTCAAAACAATACTATGTCGAATTGCTCTGTTCAAGTGTTTAGAGATTCTTATCAATAACGTTAATTACTCGTATTGACCATAATCCATAAGCCACTCAGTAGATCAACCAACACAATATAAAACAATTTTTATATCACTAGCAAATACGCGCTCATATCTATTAATACACTCAAACTCATTCTAGGGTGCTACTGTCCATATCTCTAATGAGTTACCCCATCAAAGCCAAGGTTCTCGCTTAACCTTCAGCTCTGATACCAAATGTAACGAACCGAAATTTTCGACCCTCGAAAATCGACAGTAATACATTCACTGTATTACATGTCGAGCAATCGAATGCCGGAAAACCAGATAGTTAGGGGAAAAGGAAAAGAAGAGGTAGAAGAAAATAGAACAACAACATAGAATCTCACAAACGCAGCAGAACAATATATAATAGATAATAACATGTCTTTATACAAAAAGAACTATAACTGTTATTTATACATATCATCATCAGAGTACAACAATTAACAAATGAATACTGGACAGTTATAATAACTTGTCCTCACAAGTGCTGAATATACAGCCCACAATACACAGCGGAATATAATCAAGTACGTGTAATAGGTCTTCGTCATCCAGCTCGTCTCCTGAGCTTCATAGCATCCTAACATGAATCTGTAATACTAGGTCTGGCCCGAGCATTATAATAAAATAACACCCGAGTCAGTCTGGAAAACCAACGTGAGAAAAACAAACTCAATTTGAATTATTACTGTTATAAAAATCCTTTAAAAACAAAGGTATCTCGTAAGACCACGTCACACGTAAACACGACGGGATTTTACCTTATGATAACCAAAACATTTTATATCAAAATCATCTGATATTATAATAGTGTCTAAGTACAAATACTTATTTAAATAGCCGAAATGCTTGCATCTCACATTTCAACATAGTTGGGCATAATCAAAACCCTACGGCGCTTATTGGAGAATGGATTCCATACAATGACTAGGCACTGGGGTACCACCTAACACAGTACACATCTAGAAAAATGTACCGAGTACCTCGTCGAGATCCCCTACAACACAAGACCGGCCCTATCCGTAACCTGGATAGAACCGAATATGTTATCGCCCTAGGTGTTCCTACCCTTATCGAGAGCTCTTTTCCATTCACCACCGTACCCATAATTAATAATATATCTGAGGGTATCTAGAAAGGTGATAACATACCCTAATTGGGTGTGATCCACTTAGCCTTGCTGCATCTCCTCTGATTTTCAGTATTTCCGGTTGATGAGGCTTGAGGCTACGATTACCTCTTTAAGGAATTTATACTTGGAATGTTCATTATCCTCCAATGACAATGTGTTGAAAACATTCATCCATACAAGTCCGTTATGGGTCTGAACGAAACCGAAGGCACTATTCCTACTACATCCATTTTGGGATCATCCTCAGGATTAGTAGCGATTACCCCTTACACTTCAATACTCCATCTTCGATTCCATGCTATTGTCTTCACTTTGAAAACGTATTTGTTGGATCGAAGTGGTTTTCGGATAACTTATCTGATCCTGGTCTCTTCGAAACAACGTTCGATATTTCCGGTAAACTCAACCCTGGTTCTTTAGGAACTAAACAGACGAAAATAAGATCGGAGATCATCTCCAAACCGTTAGTGGATAGATTTCTTTATCATCGTCCTAGAAGAATGAAACAAGTTTATATGTACAATATAACACCTTCGATGGTAACTGTACCATATAATCCTCGTGTTTCTCCTAGATTTTTCCAAAGTTATGTTTTTGGGTCCAGATTTGATAGTCAGTTATTTAATTATCAAATAAACAATCATTCAATCAAAGATTCATTTTCCACTGAAATCCCTAAGCCTTATTTAATTTAAATTTCAATAAATTAAATCTCTTATCAAAAATTTATATACTTATCTTATCGGAATAAGTATGATCACAAACCATTCCTTTTGAAAAAAATTTAAAAACCTTTTAAAATGAATATGGAAAGCATAATGCGGTATCAACCATGGATTAGCAGCTCAATGATTACGTCTCCATCCCAGAGAAATCCAAACTTAACTGTAGGCAATCTCTGCCTCCTGATTTTGCCATGAAAGTATACCATTACATTCCGAAAACCTTATTTAATAATCACATATACTTTAAAGCGATTAAAATAATTACATAACTTTGAAACAATAAATAAATCTTGATTTATAAATAAAATTCTATTCAATTTACAAGACTTGTTTATAAAACTTATAATTCTTTTTGACAATTTAAAAATATTTAAATAACTAATTTTTTGGAATATTTTTATACTAAAAACATTTTTAAATTACCTAGTTTAATAATTAAAAATCCTCCTTTTAAAACAAACCCAACTTCTCGATAAAAATATATTTTTCAATTCCACTATAACCAATCTAATATTTATAAATCTCTCTTGATTTATCACCAATTGGTTTACATTGCCAATCTCATAAATCCTTTTTACATTTCCAAAAGTAAAACTTATCATTTCTTTTAAACCGCTTACCCATCCCATTATAAATTCTTACCGTGAATTTATATCTTTAAATTATCAAATGGTAATCATTTCTCTTTATTTATAAACATTGTTTATAAATCCCATAGTCTCATTTCCAGCCCACGACGATTTCACATCATTTAGTCCATTATAATCGATTTCTAAATTAAATCCATTTAATAATCAATTTCTTAAATAACCCAACTATATTCCAAAACAAACCAAATCCGATCTTGCTTCCATTTCGTAATTTAGAATCTTATTTAAGATCCAGTATAACCAATTTTATTTATTTCCAAATTCACTTCTATTTCCCCAATCTATTTAAAATCTTGATTTAAAAACTTTTATATTTTAAAACAAGTATCACTTAGGAATTATTATTTAAAATCCTATATATATAATATTCCAAAATCTCTATTTACAATATCACGAAATAGTTAAGATAAATTTAAAGTCAAATCGTTTATTTTATCCCAACAATTTCTTTTAACTAATCCAAAACTCAATATAAATATTTCATTCCCAAATTCCCTTTTTAATTTCCTTCAAATTCAAATATATATATATATATATGTGTTTATGGTATTTTAAAATACCAAGATCTAGGCCAAAACTACCATAGCATCCAATAAATTCATATCACACTATATTATACCATAGATTATGCAAACATATCATATATCACTATATATGAAATTAAATTCAACATTTATGAGGAATCCAGTTGAATCCCTCGAACCTATTTCCCTGCAACCAGATGTTAGTACACATAAAAATACCAATCCTACTTCGAGGCGGGATATCGTGGTAATATAGGGTCTCATTCGCTCCAATAGGTGGGAAATATATCCAACTACTAATATATATACTACTATATATAATATCACGTTCAACTGATAATAATTTATCAATTCAACCAATCATCCAATAATTAATTTTAATAATTTAAAATTAATTGCAGTAATCCAAATGAGTGAGATTTACTCACCTTTATTTCCTGGTGTCGCCGAGACGTTCCATTTTGGAACTAAAACCGGACGAGGCCCGATTATAACCCAAATTTCGACTGTTTCCAAATCCATCCAAACCAGTTTCATTATGAAGCTCTCGTCATCGCGAGCGCAATGCAAAAAGTCTCATCCAAAATGGACCACGTATGAGAGAGATATACATTTTCTAAGTTATATAGATTTTTAAATTAAATAATATAATTTAATCACCATCCTCACCTTAATTACACTACTACCATCTTCCCCAATTCATGTTTCCAGAACAAGCAACATCACTAATAGCCGTGCACGCTTATCTGCGATATGGAGCTCCGAAGCTCAAAACTAAAATTTGACAACACCAATGCAAGTCTCTACTCGAACCACACCCGACAACCACTACTTCGTCAACTCCGTTTCACCACAACCAAACGCGACCTGGACCATGCTGGTATGCCGCTGCACCAATGTCGCACCCATCTATGTCGAACCGCCCCTCACCAAAATCCATCCCAAGATGCCAAACGATGCCACAAACCCAAATATAATCTCTATTTGGCGAATCGATGAGCCAATTTCATATAAACTGGGACTCTAGTTTCGAACTCCCTCACGTCTTCATTGTAGACCCCCCTAAATCACTGTCGCTCAATACAAATAATATGCCAATTCGAAGCTTATGCAAAAACGTGATTTTACAAACAAATTTGCTAATTTTTCATTGAGTAATTTGAGAGAAATTTATTTTTAAAGTTTCATTCTTTTGCTTTTTTTTTCTTTACTGTGTAACATGCGTGTGTTTTTAAAACAAAGAAAAAGGGGTTGCGTGAGGTAAAAGAGAAAGGCACATCTGGTTGGAGAGAATACGGCTATGATTGACCTTAAACAATTTAAAATATTATTAATTACAAATATCTCGATTTACGCGGCTCAAAATTTCGAACCCCTATCGAGGCGTGCCGTAAGGCATTCATAATGTTATACCCCTTCCAAACGCAATGGAAAAGGTTTCGAGCCCTAATTCGATCGTATGGAGAAGATAGCTTTTTTGGACCGAATTGTTATATTGAATTTTAGATATTAATTTCAGCGCGTTTCTATCCCGTACGACCAAACGATAGCTCCAAATGCTACGAAAATTTCAATCCAATAATAATACATTATTACGGATCTAATGGAGCTGGTTTCGTCGAAATCTGAGACTAGGCCCCGGATCGCTATTTTTGCTCGTTAATTAAAATGAGTTATTTTTAAAATTGAGTAAATCACTTATAAATCCAATTTAAAATTTTATTTACCTTCATTCTTATAAACATAAATTTAATAAGCTTTGAAATTATTTTTATCAAACTAAAAACCCAAGATTCAATTATTTAAGTAATTTCCAATTATTATATTGTCCAATAAATCATTATATTTGAAATTCAAGTTAATAATTAACTTTTAAATATTTGAAATCAATTAAATAAACAATTTCAAATAACCCAAAATTCTGGGTCGTTGCATCCTTGTCCTCTAAACGTCTTTCACGGGCCTTCTTCGGTTCAGTTCTTTCTCTTAAAGCTCCATTTCTGTCTGCATCTTGTGGAACCTATGCTTCTAAGATTTTTAACTTCTACTCTTTCAGCCTCAAACGTTCCTCTTTTTTTGTGGTAGATGCAAGTGAAATATCACTTAGAAATGCGGCTAGCTTGTCACTAGCCACTACCAAGTCACTTGCTTTCTTGTTTCTCAACAAAGATCTCTTACTTTATTTTATTCCTTTAGGATGATTTTCCACTCCACTATACAACATTCCAGAAGTAGGAGTCAATGGATTGCTATTGTTCCCCTCCGCTTCTATTGACATCGGAGATTCATTTGAATGGCCTGAAGATGAATCTACTAAGAGTCTTAAAGATACATTTTGTAACGACCCTAAATTTTTTTGTAACATTATTTAGGATATTTAATTAGCAAAAATAAATAAAATAATATGATGATTAAAGGATTGAGATTTGTGATTAAACTAAGGGGTAGTCGTACCTAAGAGAATAAATGAACTAAGATAAAATGGGTAAAGGAAATAGCTGAGGGGCAAAGTTGAATAAGAATATTCTAATACCCTAAACCCTAGGAATTCATTTCATATGTTCATTTCTATATACATAAAACTAAAACCAAGGGAAGAGGTCGGCCAACATTAAGGGAAAACAAGAGAAGATAAAGCTAGGATCAAGAGGAAAGATTAAGTAACAAAATCAAGATCAAATCTCAAATCCTTAATCTCAAAGCTAAGGTGAATAATGACTACATCTCATGTTTTCTAATCATTTTCGGTTCCAGGTTAAACTCGATTTATCTTGCAAAGTTTAGTCATGTTTTTGAATGATAAAATTTTTATATATGCTTGTTGATGATTTATGCTTATTCCTATAGGTTTTATGATATGTTTTAATGTGAAAACCTTATTAAATGACATCCAAATTCCTTGCAATTTAAGATTTAAATCAAAAATGATATTTTAGAGAAGGGTTTCAATTTTCATAATTTTCTGAATTAACGTGGATTTAATATTAATTTTCTAGGGAAGAAAATGATTATTTGGGTTTATAATAATTTACGGCTAAATTATTTATGTTTTGGGTCTGAAATTAATATATGTTGGAAAACATATTAAAAATTATTTTCTATAATTTTTGTAGAATTTTCCTAAGTGTTGTAATAGATATATAAAATTATTTAAGGTATGGGACTTGAATGTTTTATATATTTATAGGAGAAGGGGTATTATATAAATTATTTAAATTGTTTAATTCTAAAATTTCAGCAGTTCTTTTTGAAAAGAAAATTAGCAACCAATAAAATTTTGACCAACAAGGCAGGTTAGTTGAAATGAATTTCTTTTTAAAGTTAAAATCAATTTTTCCATGCTTTTAGCATGTTTCGCCACTTTCGGCACCTAGGTTCTAACCTAGTAGCTCCGCCCCCATCACCATCGAAACCAATGTGCATGGCATCAAAGATTTGGTGCGCAGCGGATTGGATATAGGCGAAAGGTATTTGGTCGAAACAAGGGGTTTCGTAGGGGTCGAAGCGCTACTTTGCTTTCAAATGGAAATGCGCCTGCTTTGCTTTCGATAGTAATGCTTTCGACTTGGGTGGCTTCCGATTGGGTCAATTTGATTTAAGGAATGGTTTCAAAAGAGGTTGCGCCTTTGTTTTAAGTAAATGCTTTCGAAGGGGTAGAAACCCCTAGCTGCCGCTTTTCTACCTTTCGAAGCAAATGGTTTCGGAAGGTATACTTTTTTTTAAAACCTAAGTCGCTTCTCCAATGCTTTCGAAGGGTTTGTTTCGACACCATCACTTCTTTACTAAGGAAATGCTTTCGAAAGAGTGCTTTCGACTTAAATGTTTTATGATCCTTTTTCTTTGTTGAAGGTAGAAACCAAAGGTTTTGAAGGAGATAGTTTTAAATGGTCTCGAAAGGTTTACCGCATGTTTTACTTGAACCCATATGGTTTTGAAAGGTTTGATGTTTTAATGCTTTCGAAAGGTATTAATGAAGGTTTCGAAGGGGTGGTTCCCCAATGGTTTTGAAAGGTTTGAAAGGAAAGGTTTTCCAATGTTTTAGAAAGGAAATGCTTAAGTGTTTTAAAGATAGGATGTCTAAGGTTTTAAAGCTTTCGAAGGGAAGGTTTTTCAATGGTTTTGAAAGGTTTATTTGAATGGTTTCGAAAAGAATGTTTTGGCGTTTTGGCCTAGGTTATAAAAAGGATTCACTTGGTTTCAAAATGGGTACTTTCAATGGATTCGAAAGAGGTACTTTTAAAGGTTTAAATATTTTCACCAACAAAGTTTTGAGTAAAGTATGTATAACATGGCAAGGTGATTTGAGTAAATCATATAGTATATTTTCCTTGTTTAAAGTATGATTTAAAGGGTTAAATCATTTTGAAAGAAAAGGTTTTCTAGGAAAATTTATGGGTAGTTAACCCTAAGTAAAATGACTCGGATATTAGAATACCAGATGGGATAGGTATAAGGTCGCGCCTTATACATTAGCTATTAGCCCCTAGCTAATTTAGTCCAAAATTCTAGTGTGCAGGGCTTTGTCATAGGTAATACTAAAATGAAGTTACATGCAGAAAGGAATATATTTGTACAGAGGTAGGTTATTGGTGAGCCTGCAAAACCATTAGGATCAGTTGACATGGAGAAAGTAAGTTAGGGACAGACCATCCAGAAGAGGAGTATCTAATAGATGTTAGATTATTTGTTTATATTGTCTAGTAGGCCCGAGTCAGCCAATGGTTAGTAGTTAGCCAAACAAAACTATAATGTTTGGACATATAGTCCATTTGTTACCTGATATTTATATTTAGATGATAATGCTTTAAAGTTTTAACCAGTTTTGGTTGCAGGATTATGATTTGCAAAAGATATGTTTTAAAAGGATATTAGTGAGGGGAAACCCGTTCCGCTAAGCGGCATGGTCTCACTTAATATCAAATAACCAAGATGTATAATATTATTCACACCAGGCTTTATGTCTGACTCGAAGTTTATGTTTTTCCCCTTAAACTTCGGGTGCTCAAAATTGATTTGAGTAGGCTTAGGGTTGAGGTTTACAGGTTTTAGTAGGTTGGCGAATAAAGCTTCCGAAGACGAGCAGGTGGCTGATGGATAGCTATTTAGAAGTTGTTGTTTTATTTTATTTGATTTTGCTGTGTTGTATTAAGTCAGTTATGACTATATAGTACTCTGGTCAACCAAGGGGGCACCTTCATATGTCGTTCTTAGCATATTTTGTAATAATTATATTTGGTCTGAACTTGGGTAACGATTGGGATTATGTAATGGAATATGAAACATGTTTTTTGAAATGTAATCGAAAAGTTGTTTTTGAAATCTGTGATTTTGTTTCATATTCATATGCTTCTGACATTATGGATATCATTAACATTACCATATTTGGTCACCGGAAGTTAATACTATAGATGACTATAGCATCTGTAGCACTTAGCTTCGGGCCTCCAGATAGGTGATGTTACAACTTGGTATCAAAGCATAGGTTTATGAAAAGCTTTAAATTTAAACGATTTTTGAAAACATATGCCTAAGGAATTAGAGATAAGATCGGGGTATGGGATAACGCTATAGTAACGTACTTGTATTTTCTATATATAAGTATACGCTATATCTCTATTCTCCTACCTCTCTTAGGCTATTCTTTTGTATCTCACGAGGCTTGAATACAGATATGGATGCTAGAAGTGGAAGAGTGAATCTTGGGGAAAGCACCACAACAAATGGTAACGCCAGACCAAATACGAGAAGGAACCAAGGTCAGGTAACAAGCAGGAAATGTGGGTATTGGAGTCTCGCAAGTTGACATGGGAGCTATTTATCAGTTCTTTGTCAACATGATGCAGGCGGGTGTTGCTGCTGGAGTAGTTGAAGGAGGAGTTCAGTAAACTCCAATGGTCAACAATTATGCTATTCTGAGTAGAGATTATGTTAGGCTTGGAGGAAACCCATTTATCGGAATTGAGGATGCTATTGAGGTGATGAACTGGTTGCTGCATTGTGAGAGGATCTTTGCAGACTTGGGGTTCAATGATGAGCAGAAGAGGACGCTTGCTTCGATACAGCTTCAAGGAGCAGCTTTATTCTGGTGGAATAGTGTGACGGTTGGAGTTAATAAGGAGACCATGACATGGGCTAAGTTTAGAAGGAGTTCTGAGGAGTGGTTCATGTCCGAGATTGCGAAGTCCACTCTTCTCAGGAAGTTTGCTAAGTTGGAGCAGGGGATATGACTGTACTTGAGTATGCGAGGAGGTTTGAGGAGCTAGCAAGATATGGCTATGCTACGGTTGATACTGATATTAAGAGGAATGAGAAGTTCATCAGAGGGTAGAAGCAACTTGCTAGGGCAATGTTACCGCATATCAGGGATCCATGTGATTTTGTAGTAGAGATGGCTTTGAAGAATGAAGAGATGCTTACTTTTCTGGAGAGAAACAGGGCAAAGGAAGTCCAAGTGGGGCAGAGTCTGAAAAGGAAGTTCTTCAATAAGAAGGGAGCCCAGAAGGATGGAGCCGTGAAGAAGGGAAAGTCTGAAGTTGTTTGCTATAAGTGCGATAACAAGGGATGTTTTGCTAATGAATGTCGTACTGGAAAGGCGAAGGAAGTGATTGGGAAGAAGAATATCAGATGCTTCAACTACGACCAGATTGGTCATTATAAGAACCAGTGCAAAGAGCCTGCTAAGGATGGAAGGGGCAAAGTATTTGTATTGGAGCCCGCTACATCGGGACCAAAAACGCAGGAGAAAGGGAAAGCAGTGTTGGGAGGTACGCTTTAGGTTCATGGTATGTCTGTTGGCGTTCAATTTGATACTGGTGCATCACATTCTTTTATATCTCATTATTTGGTAGATAAGCTTAACCTAGAACCCTCATACCTAGTTACTTCCTTAAGGGTTGCAAATACGATAGGAGGGTATGCGACACTTGGGATGAAGTGTGACCACCTAGAGTTTGATTTGTTAAGTCATACCTTTGTTTGCAGTTTACATGTGTTTGATTTTGTAGGGTTCGAAATTATTTTGGGTATGGATTGGTTAAGTAAGTATGATGCTATGATATTTTGCTATGATAGGAAAATATCACTTAGACACCCTGATTGTAGTGACAAGATTGTTTATGCCGTAGAAAACCCTAGTTGTGAGGTGAATACTTTATTGGGTGTTGTGGAGGTAGAAGACAAGTTGAATCGAGTTTTCGTGGTTAGAGAATTCGCGGATGTTTTTGAGCCAGTAGTAGGATTGCCAACAAAACGATCCATTGAGTTTAGGATAGAATTTGGTACCTGGAGCAGAACTGGTAAGTAGGCCGCTAAGTAGGATGACACTTACAAAGATGAGAGAGCTAAAGGTGCAGTTGGTGGATCTGGAAGGCAAGAATTTTTCCAGACCTAGTAGTTCACCTTGGGGAGCAGCCGTAGTGTTTGCCAAGAAGTCGGACGGATCATTGAGGTTATGTATCGATTATCGTAAGTTGATTGAGAAGACGATAAAGAATCGATAATCGTTGCCTAGAATTGAGGATTTGTTCGATTAGTTGAGTGGAGCCAAAGTATTTTCCCAGTTGGATTTAGCAACAGGTTTCCATCATATTAGAGTAGCAGAGGATAGTATTCCTTTGACGGCATTTAGAACTAGATATGGATCGTATGAATGGTTAGTGATGTCGTTTGGACTAACTAATGCGCCAGCATTCTTTGTGGATTTGATGAACCGAATTTTCCGAGAGCACTTGGATAGGTTCATGTTGGTTTTTATAGATGATATCTTGATATACTCTAGAGATGAAAGGGAGCATGAAGTTCATCTTAGAGTTGTGCTTGAGACGCTGAGGCAGAATCAGCTGAAGGCGAAGTTTTCGAAGTGTCATTTCTGGAAGAAGGAAGTGAAGTTTCTTGGTCATGTAGTCTCAGAGAAAGGGTTGTCTGTAGATCCGACTAAGATTGAAGCGGTAAATAATTGGAAGAGACCCAAGATAGTGACTGACATAAAGAGTTTTCTGGGATTGGCTGGATATTATAGGAGGTTCATTAAGGATTTTTCGTGGATAGCAGCAACGATCGCTAAGCTAACACGAAAGGATGTGAAGTTTGTTTGGACCGGTAAGTGTGAGGAAGCATTCCAGAAGCTGAAACACTTATTGACTAATGCACCTGTACTAGTTGTTCCGGAAAGGAATCATGATTTGGTAGTTTATACAGATGTGTGTGGAATTGGGTTAGGAGCTGTGTTAATGCAGAGAGATAAAGTGATTGCCTATGCTTCTCGACAGCTTAGACCGCATGAGGTTAGATATCCAACGCATGATTTGGAATTAACTACGGTGATATTTGCATTGAAGGTATGGAAACATTACCTTTTGAGAGAGCGATTTGAGTTATATGCGGATCATAAGTCGTTAAAGTATTTGTTCTCTCGAAAAGAACTGAACATGAGACAGAAGAGATGAGTCGAATTTATAGTTGCTTATGACTTTGATATTGAATATACACCAGGAAAGGGCAACAAAGTTGTAACACCCCACATTTTTAGATAATTAAATAACCAAAATAATTATTAAATAGTGAAAATGAGCATTTTTGGAATTGTTAGAATTTAGCTACGGGAGTTGCACCATTGGGTCCATGGCAATTTTCTGATCAATTTCCTTATATAACTTGTCGAAATCCAAGCTAGTATGGAGAAGTTACGAGAGAAACAAGATATCAGAATTATATTACAATTAAACGAAAAAATTAATAATAAGACCCATAGGGGTCGACCCATAGGTCGACCCGCACATAGCCCAGGTCGACCCGCATTAGTGCCTGGACGATTTTCCATCCAGGTACGAGCCGAAGAGTGTTAAATGGATTTTTTGTGAAATACTGTGCGTTTGTAGCGGCATTTGATGGTTCCTAGTGAGCCTATGACGTGGTTGCACCAGATTAAATCTTCAAATCCGACGGCCTAAGATCCCTAAGCTACACTATAAATAGAACCCTAGGCCTAACTATTTTTCTCATTCGGGTTTTCTCCCAATTGGGTTCATTGCCTAAGGCTGAATCCTAAACAGAAAATTTTTCTGGGGAGGAAATCTTTTTAATAAAAATATTCTACACCCTAGAAGTTAGGGGTGTCAAATGGGTTGGGTTGGGTATAAATGGGTTGGGTTGAAAATTAACCTGACCCATTTAAAGAAAAAAGCACCCAACCCATTAAACCCATTTATTAAATGGGTAAACCTAACCCAACCCACAAATTTAATGGACCAACCCAACCCAACCCGCTAAACCCATTTTGCACAAAATGGTAGCAAAAACTATAAAAGATAAAACAATTAAATAGTGCAGAAATTGTAACAACAACAGATAAACATAACAATAATAATCATACGCGGCTAACATCGGACTCAACAGTTTTTCATCGGCATAAAATTAATATTCAAGAATAGTTTTTACATCAACCAAATTAAGAAATAGCAACACCATAAACTTTGTATCATTCCTGCAGTCATATAGTTTGCAATCTTAAACATTTAAGAACAGTTTGAGTTTTACATAGCAACACCATAAAAAGAAATAACAATAGGCAACATAAACAAAAGTTTCATTTTTGCAATCACATAACAGACAAACTTAAGCATTCAAGAACAGTTTTACTTGAAACAGCATAAACAAGCTTAACCATAAACATCAAGAACCCTGCAATCACATAGCTGATAATCATCAAGAACCCTGCAATCACATAGCTGATAATCTTAACCATAAACAAAACAATATGGGTATCATTTTTAAGGAATAAATAAATAAACAAGTCCATTTCTAACAAGCAACTCAAGCAATCAAACTCAAATGCAAGCAACTTAAGCTCAATTTCTACCAAGAAAACAGGTGTAGACAATATGTTATGCATAAGCATAAAGCTACTGTTGTTGTAGTACATTGAAATCAAAGACCAGACTTTATTAACTTAGAAAAGGTTACATCTTCTAAACTTTGCATTAAAAAACCCAACAAAAATTAGACACATGCAACTTAGAAACAGCAAGTAGCACAGTGGATATTTTCAGCAGTCATAAAAAGATTTTATATAAAGATGAGCGTACATAACAGGTTATTAAAAAAAATACTGTGCGTTCTCTTCATGGCCTTAGACAAATTTAGAGACTAATCAATAGTTGAGAATTTCCTTAACAAGATACAAATTGGCATTTTCAGGTGAAGGTTTAAATTTAGAAACAAGATGATCATCAAGACAAAAGATACCTCAATGGTGCAACCAGCACAACCAACTCTTAACCGAAGGCTATGGAACTCCAATCTTGATCAAGTTCTGTCAGTTTTGATCACCTGCCAGGACGATAACAAAGGAAAAAAAGAGTCAAAACATAATTGCTTATTAAAACATTGCAGGTAATAGTTACATTCTCCATATACTCAGTTTAAAACATATGGTTATTTGGATTATTTAAATTGTTTTTTTTTTCTCTCTCTCTCTCTTTTATATTAAGAAAAGAGACATACCCAATTTATTAAAGCCACGGATGAATGAAGCATGACATATGTTGATGGATTTGTGTTACTAAATAAGGCATTTTGGGTTGGGAATTGTAGTTGCCGTGGTGAGAGTTGTGTCGGTTAGGTGGTTGTTTTTCTATTTGAACCTATGGTTGATGTTGGCATATAAAAATTATAGAATAAATGATTAGCAAAACGCATTTGACAATAATTTTTCATTGTTTTGCTACAATTTTTTCTTGTAAAATATAATGTGTAACACAACAAAATAGTCTTGCATTTTTGGTATTCTTGGTGCTGTACCTACATTCCAAAGATATTGACTAGGTTATGAAAGTGGGTTTGAACAATGAACTGAACTTATGACACAACCAATGAGTTATAAAGTTTTTCCCTTTTTGGAAAGATACTAGATAAAAAGTTCTTTACTTCAGAAAGCGATAAGAAATTCGAAAGAGTATATAAATCATGGATACTAAATCCCTGCTAAAAGAAAACGACAACACCATGACAATTACAACAGAGAATGGTTTTGTAAGCACTGCCAATACAACTTTAAGTGCCAAATCCTGCAAAAATAAGCAGAGCTTATGAGTGTACAATTGGTTTCAGCCTGAAAAAGAACATACTTGTGCTTATTATTTACTTATGCGCTATGCCACAAGATTTTTTTCATTCTTCCGGTGATAATTGGAATTATTTGTTGAATAATACTTTTGTTGTTGTAAAATAATATCCAAAGAATGATAGCTTGAGAAAAGAAAACAGAACTCAAACTGGGGTTCCTTTTTATGGAAAAAAAAGGAGGTTGTTATACATGTCTAGAGGTTATAACTTAATAGCTCTGGCGATAACTCAAATAAAATGAATTGATGCTCAAAAATAGCATCCAAGTCAACAAAATCCATGGATTTGTCAAACATCAATTTTGAAGAAAACAACAAAAAGGTTCAGGAAATTAAGCTGAGTAGAAACTCCACTTCAACTTCTCAAAGACTTAAGAGCAGTAGCGCATACACAAAAACAGCAGTACAAGGCGCTGTTAAGAGAGCATATTCGATAAACGTATGAAGATTACCTTTGATAAACGTGGATGGTGAAAGCACGTAGGTGTGGAATGTAAAATCTGCATGGAAGCTGCAGATCCAGTTTACAAATCGGCAAGTAAAGACAATAAAAAGAGAAAATGATAAGTAATGAAGAAGCTCACCTTCAAAATCTCAAAGCAAGTGTGGATCTTCAATTATTATGGAAAAGGAAACATCAAATTGGCAGCAGGTATTTAATCCGGACATGGGAATCAAGACGAACACACCTAGGATAACAACGGGCTAGGGCTCGGATAGGGAAGAAGGCAGAAGCGAAAGAAAAGGCATCACAGAAATTAGGGATCGATTAGAAAAAACCCTAAAATTTTAGCGGAAGATGTGAAGACTGAAGAGAGAATAGTATAATTGACTGGGTAATTGGGTTAAACAAATAGAAGGAAATAATATGGGTTGGAACCGTTTATTCTTGGGTTTAAATGGGTATTGACCATTTAACCCATCCAATTGAATGGGTATAACCCAGCCCATTTGTTTTTTGGGTAGGTGGATTGGGTAAATGGGCTGGATACACTTTTGACAGCCCTACTAGAAGTGGATCCAGGAAGGTCCAGGATTAGAGCTAAGGACCGCAGATGAGTGTTTTGTAATTATCTTAGATTTGTAAGCAATTTAAAATAATAGGGTTCTCAATAGTTGTAGTTTTTCTACAATTTTGAGACAGTTTCTATGTAAGTTTATTTACAATCAATTTTTAAGTAAATTTCAGAAGTTCTTTTCAGTCTATTTTTATTCAGCTATTTTATTCAGTTATTTGCAGTTATTTATAGTTAGTTACAGTTATTTACAGTTATTTACATCTGTTTTAAGTTGGAATTTAGCATGTAAATGTTAGTTTCTTTTTATAGAGATTTAATCCTTTTTGACGTGAATAAAATATTAAAAAGAGAAGTATTCGCAAATATAGATTAAATATAAAAATACTAAATTTACAGAAATCAGATGTAAAATGAAAAAAACTGAAATAAAATAGAGATGGACTAAAATAGGTAAATTTAAGATATTTGCAAGCATGATTATAACAAGTAGTTATAACTAAAAAGAGAAAATATAAGAGTAACAGTTGCAAGAACAATTATAACACGTAGGTTATAATTAGAAAGAAAGAAATAACAGAAGGGGCTTATTTTAAAACTTAGATGTTGGATTAAGTTAATAAGCAAATATAGCAGCAGTGATCCGTACCGGCAGCATTCCCTTTCAGATCTAGGACTGATGGTCTCACACGTGGGTGAGGCTGGGCACGCTTATGCTGACTAGGGTAAATAAGTGGCCAATAGATAGAGGCTCAAATTTGGGGATTTGGGTAAGGGGCGCAAAGTTAGAAGATTTGTTTGTTAGGACCAGTACCGGCAGCATTACCTTTCAGGTCGAGGACTGATGGTCTCACACCTGGGTGAGGCTGGGCACGCTTATGCTGATTAGGGTAAATAAAGGGTCAAATAGGGGTGACAATTAGTGTGTACCGGCGATGACTGAGCATGCGGCATCGATTAGGGTAAATAATTTGCTACTGCATCCTAAGCGCTAAGAGGTGTCTTTTGCCGTAGGACCAACAGGATTGGCTCATAGTGGTACAACAGAGATAGAAAAGGCCGATCAATGGGTAGGATTAGGATTTCAGCTAATCAAGTTAGCGGTTGAGATAGGATTAGGGTTTCAGCCTAATCACAGCAGTTCAAGACAAGTGCAAACAATCAAAGCAAAAGTTAAACAGAATTAGAAACAGTATTTTATGCGAGTTTTATCTTTTTTGTATCTTCCTTTCATGCTAGAACTATTGCTTAGTCTATTATCTTTATCTTGCTTAGAAATGCTTGTAATTACTTTCACTAACCAGACTTATTGTCTGACCCACTCCTCTATTTCTCCTTTTCCCCCAATAGGCCAGTAGAGTTGAGGAATTCGGGTTGCTTGGAGATTGATTTTCGGAGTTTGCTCATTTCAAATGTATTCTTCTGCTTTTCATCTTTTTCATTTGGCTTATGATGGATTGGCACTTATGAGTGGGATTATTATTATTGTTACTTTTACTCTAATTATGTGAGACTGAGATGTATTTTCATAAGACATGAGAGATTTCGAGATTTTGAGACATGTTATGTTTTTATGACTTATTTTGAGATGAAGATTAACTCTGAACGATAAGTTATTATTTAAATGTTTTCTGCTGCTTTTACTTATTTTTCTTGTGAATCTTAGTCTTTGTGATCCTTTAGTTATACCTATAATGCACCACATCCTTTGGTGCGCCCTTTTTGGGAATACTAAGGGGGGTGGGGTGTTTCATTTGGTATCAGAGCCTAAGGTTACAGGATTCCTAAAAACATATTTTAAAATTAAAGTATTTTTCAAAGGTAACATATCTTCAAACTAAAATTTTTTCAGGAAGAAACTTTTATTATAGAAATAGTTTTCAAGTATAAGAGAGTTTTTATAAAAAAACCCCTCAAAGTCCAGTTCAACCATCTTTCGATTCTTTCGGGCCTAAATTTTCTTTTCTTCGCATAGAATGGCAGACGCCCCAAACCTTCCAGAGAGTGTCCAAGTTCCTGGCTAGTTCCGTAGATACCTCCAAGCTACGGCACCAGTGGTGCAAGGGCAAGCGCCCAATGCAGCACCGGCGGGTGGAGGTCCCGTTAATCCACCTACAGCAGCCAATTTTTCTAAGCTATGCAAGGACTTCGCTGATCTAGGAGGCAAGATGTTTTCTGACATGGAGGATTTAGTAGAGGCACGAACTTGGTTGAGGAATACGGAGCGGATATTTGGGCTGTTAGGATTGGAGAACCCACAGAGAATTTAGCTTGCATCTTGGCAGCTGAATGGAGAGGCTTATTACTGGTGGGAGATTGTAGAGATGGAGAGTGGAGACATTGGTTGGGTTGGATTTCGGGAAAGGTTTGAGAGAAAGTTCTTGTCACAAGCCGAGGAAAGCATGTAGTTGGAGAAGTTCATTAGTCTGAAGCAAGGGAGTCTTTCGGTGAAACAATATATAAATCAGTTTAATTAGTTATCGAGGTTCGGGATGGAGCTTGGTAATACACCACATAAGAAGGCGACCAAGTTTGCTAAGGGTTTGAACCAGCCCCTCCAAGGGTTGGCATTGACACATGTACCTATGGGAGCGACGTATGAGTCACCTGTGGAAATGGACCTCATATTAGATGTTGCTAAGGAAGAAGAGGTTAAGGAGGTTCCTAAATCAGAAAACTCTAAGAAGCAGTGGTGGAAGATTAAGAAGGATAAGAAGAAAGGAGGAGGACCTCAAAGGGGATGGATCAAGAAGGGCGAGAAGTGTCATAATTGTGGATTGGTTATGCATTACTCAAAGGACCATAAGAAGGACACGATGAAGGGGAGATGTTACAGCTGTGGGCAGCCTGGACACCTTAGTAGAGCTTGTTCGACGGGGCAGAGAGCAGGCGCACCTACGGTGCAAGTACAGGCTTTGTATGCAGCACCTTCTAGTAGTGGACCGGACCGAGGTAGGAAAGTCTCGGTAGAAGGTTTGATCTCTATTTTGGATTTTCCTATTCGGACTCTTTTTGACTCCGGAGCATCGCATTCTTTCATTTCTAGTTCCTTGGTTGATTGTTTGTACTTAGATATCTCTCTAGTTGTAGACCCTATAGTTGTTTCAAACCCTATAGGAGGATCGACACATTTATCCATGATTTGTAGGGGTTTGAAAATTTTTATATTAGGCGTAGAGTTTGATTGTGACGCCTATGTACTGGGATTTTCGGGATATGGGATGATTTTGGGGATGGACTGGTTATCCACTTATGGTGCGATGTTGGACTGCTAGAGGAGAGTCGTCGGGCTATGGACATGTAGCGGACGGACCCTTGAGGTTTCTAGTAACCCACAGGGGTCAGCCATGTTGAGCTTCCTTTATTCCCTTGATTCATCACTATGAGAGTTAGATTCAATTCCAGTTGTTAGAGATTTCCCAGACATTTTTGAGGAGGTTAAGGGGCTACCCCCTAAGATAGAGATCGACTTTAGGATCTATCTGAATGACAATGCTAAGCCAGTGGCATTTCCCGTGAGACATATGGGTCCTAGGGAGAGGAAGGATTTAAGTAAGCAGATTGGTGAGCTATTAGAGAAAGACTTCATCAAACGGAGCATAACTGTGTACGGGGCGCCATTCGTCTTCGCTACAAAGGCAGATGGTTCCCTTCGACTTTGCATAGACTATAGAGAGTTAAATAAGCTCACGAAGAAGAACCGTTACCCACTTCCTAGGATAGACAATCTTTTCAATCAGTTGGTTGGCTCTTCGGTATTTTCTCAGCTTGACTTAGCCACTGGATTTCATCAGCTTAGGGTCACTGACGATAGCATCGATAAGACAGCATTTAGGACACCCGATGGATTTTTTGAGTGGTTGGTTATGCCGTTTGGGCTGACCAATGCCCCAGCCTATTTTGTAGAACTGATGAGCCGTGTTTTTCGAGATGTCCTAAATAAGTTTGTTGTAGTGTTTGTGGACGACATCCTGTTGTTTTCCAAGAGTATGGAAGAGCAAGCTATTCATCTTGAGGAGGTTCTTCGTACACTTCGTGTTCATCAGTTGAAAGAAAAATTCTCAAAGTGTCATTTTTGGCATGAGGAGGTTCGTTTCTTGAGGCATGTAGTCTTAACAGAGGGTATAGCAGTGGATCCCGCTAAGGTAGCAGCGGTACAGGATTGGAAGGCCCCCAAGAATGCTACCGAAGTTAGAAGCTTCCTAGGTTTGGCTGGTTATTATAGGAAGTTTATCAGAGATTTTTCTAAGATTTCAGCACTACTTACTCGCCTCACGGCATTCGCGTGGGACGCGGATTGTGAGGATTCCTTCATGATGCTAAAGAGGTCCCTTACTAGTGCACCAGTGTTAGTTTTACCCGACGGAGCTAAGCCTTTTACAGTATACACTGATGCATGTGGGACTGGCCTTGGGGCAGTATTGATGCAGGAGGGGAGGGTAGTATGCTATAGGAGTAGATAGTTGAGAACTCATGAGAAGAACTACCCCACCCATGATTTGGAGCTGGCTACTATTGTTTTCGCGCTCAAGTCTACGAGACATTCTTGCTAGGAGAGAGGTTCGAGCTTTTCACTGACCATAAATCATTGAAGTACCTGTTCTCACAAAAGGATTTAAACTTGAGGCAACAGCGTTGGATGGAGTTTCTGGCATCATATACATTGAGATAGCTTACACCCCTGGCAAGGGGAACGTGGTTACAGATGCATTAAGTAGGAAGAGAACAACCCTTAGCCCAATGTTCATGGAGTGGAAAAGCCTAGAGTTTATTTCCACCTTTAATTTTAAGCCCTCGACGGACATTACTCCTGGATTATTGGCAGTGTTTGAGGTTAAGCCTACCCTCATAGATCAGATTGGCTCAAGGCAGCGAGAGGATTCAGAGCTTGTGGATATTCTGGATAGGATTGGTAGAGGAGAGGACTCTATACATCTCCAACGCTATTCCATCGATAGAAAAGGGTGGCTAAGGAGAGATGGAAGACTTTGTGTCCCCCGCACTAGTGATTTGATGACTGCTGTTCTAGCAGAAGCACACCATTCTTGGATGACAATTCATCCGGGTGGTGATGAGATGTATAGGGACGTGAAGAGTGTTTTATTGGAGTGGCATGAAGAAGGATGTAGCAGAGTTTGTGGCTAAGTGTCTTATGTGCCATAGGGTTAAGGTGGAGCAGTAGAGGCTTGGTGGATTGCTTTAACAATTATATGTACCCGAATGGAAGTGGGATAGCATTTCGATGGACTTCATAGATGGTTTACTTCGATCTAGGAAGGGGAATACCAGATCATTGGACATGATATCAAGAAGCTTAGGAATAAGGAAGTCCCTTTGGTTAAGGTGCAGTGGGGAGATATTATTGAGGACGCTATGTGGGAGGCTGAGGAGAAAATACGTATCTCTTATCCGCATCTCTTAGATGGTACGTCTTGAATTTCCTATTTCCATCTTTAGTTTTGAATAGGTTCTTTCCTTTAGTATCCTTTGGGAGGGTAGATCTTAGGACTTAACCTATGGATGGTAGGACTGAATGTAAACATGTTACTAGAACATATTATGTATGTTGGATGCAAGTGGTTGCAAGTGTTTGCTAGTGGATGCTAATGGACGCATATACACAAACTAGGCACTATTATCTCTTAGAGATCGGCCTAACTAGGTCAATAAAGCATATGCATATATATGTGTATGCACTTGCATTTTTATTTCATGGTTGCTATGAATAGGTGATTATCATTTGATTGTTGCATTTGGATGATGATTGTAGCACGCATATAGAACTATCAGTTGTCATTAGGTAATTTGCATTTATTTGGATACATGGCACGGACATAAGCGCATAAAAAGGAGGTCGACTGAATCGGTAGACCTCCTAATCTTTTGCATTAGTTAGGGACATTGACACTACAATATTGCATATGTGTTAAATTGCATTAAAAACCTTAAGGACAATGGATGTAATGGATGATGGTTGAATATGTGGTTGTGGAATTTGGATGAAAATATTTATTTCATTCTTCGGTCCTTGGAGATTTCAGGGGCGAAATCCTTTAAGGAGAGGAGAATGTAACACCCCTCATTTTTAGATAATTAAATAACCGAAATAATCATTAAATAGTGAAAATGAGCATTTTTGGAATTGTCAGAATTTAGCTACGGGAATTGCACCATTGGATCCGTGGCAATTTTTTGATCAATTTCCATATATAACTTGTCGAAATCCAAGCTAGTATGGAGAAGTTACGAGAGAAATATGAAATCGGAATTATATTACAATTAAAAGAAAAAAATAAGACCCATAGGGGTCGACCCATAGGTCGACCCGCACATAGCCGAGGTCGACCCGCATCAGTGCTTGGATGATTTTCCATCTAGGTACGAGCCGTTTGTTAAATTGATTTTTTGTGAAATCCTGTGCATTCGTAGCTGCATCCGATGGTTTCTAGTGAGCCTATGACGTGGTTGCACCAGATTAAATCTTCAAATCCAACGACCTACCTAAGCCACACTATAAATAGAACCCTAGGCCTAGCTATTTTTTCCATTCGGATTTTCTCCCAATTGGGTCCATTGCTTGAGACTGAACCCTAAATAGAAAAAAATTCTAGGAAGGAAATCTTTTTAATAAAAATATTCTAAACCCTAGAAGTGGATCCAGGAAGGCCCAGGATTAGAGCTAAGGACCGCGGATGAGTGTTTTGTAATTATTTTAGATTTGTAAGCAATTTAAAATAATATGGTTCTCAATAGTTGTAGTTTTTCTACAATTTTGAGACAGGTTTTGTGTAAGTTTAATTTCAGAAGTTCTTTTCAGTCTATTTTATTCAGCTATTTGCAGTTATTTACAGTTAATTACAGTTATTTAAAGTTATTTACATCTGTTTTAAGTTGGAATTTAGCCTAAAAATGTTAGTTTCCTTTTAAAGCGATTTAATTCTTTTTGACGCGAATAAAATATTAAAAAGAGAAGAATTTGCAAATACGGATTAAAATAGAAAAACACTAAATTCACAGAAATCAAATGTAAAATGAAAAAAACTGAAATAAAATAGAGATGGACTAAAATAGGCAATTTAAGATATTTGCAAGCATGATTATAACAAGTAGTTATAACTAAAAAGAGAAAATATAAGAGTAACAGTTGCAAGAACAATTATAACACGTAGGTTATAATTAGAAAGAAAGAAATAACAGAAGGGGCTTATTTTAAAACTTAGCTCTTGGATTAAGTTAATAAGCAAATATAGCAGCAGTGGCCCGTATCGGCAGCATTCCCTTTCAGGTCTAGGACTGATGGTCTCACACGTGGGTGACGCTAGGCACGCTTATGCTGATTAGGGTAAATAAGTGGCCAATAGATAGAGGCTCAAATTTGGGGATTTGGGCAAGGGGAGCAAAGTTAGAAGATTTGTTTGTTAGGACCAGTACCGGCAGCATTCCCTTTTAGGTCGAGGACTGATGGTCTCACATGTGGGTGAGGCTGGGCACGCTTATGCTGATTAGGGTAAATAAAGGGTCAAATAGAGGGCGACAATTAGTGTGTATCGGCGATGACCGAGCGAGTGGCATCAATTAGGGTAAATAATTCGCTATTGCATCCTACGCGCTAAGAGGTGTGTTTTGATGTGGGACCAACAAGATTGGCTCACCGTGGCACAACAGAGATAGGAAAGGCCGATCAATAGGTAGGGTTAGGATTTCAGCCTAATCAAGTTAGCAGTTGAGATAGGATTAGGGTTTCAGCCTAATCATAGCAGTTTAAGACAAGTGCAAACAATCAAAGCAAACAGTCAAACAGAATCAGAAACAGTATTTTATGCGAGTTTTATCTTTTATGTATCTTCCTTTCATGCTAGAACTATTGCTTAGTCTATTATCTTTATCTTGCTTAGAAATGCTTGTCATTACTTTCACTCACCAGACTTATTGTCTGACCCACTCCTCTATCTTTCCTTTTCCCCCAATAGTCCAACAGAGTTGAGGATAGTTGATTCAGGTTGCTTGGAGATTCATTTCCGAAGTTTCCTCATTTCAGATGTATTCTTCTGCTTTTCATCTTTTTCATTTGGCTTATGATGGATTGGCACTTGTGAGAGGGATTATTATTGTTGTTACTTTTACTCTGATTATGTGAGACTGAGATGTATTTTCATAAGACATGAGAGATTTCGAGTTTTTGAGATATGTTATGTTTTTATGACTTATTTTGAGATGAAGATTAATTCTGAATGATAAGTTATTATTTAAATGTTTTCCATTGCTTTTACTTATTTGTCTTGTGCATCTTAGTCTCTGTGATGCTTTAGGTATACCTATAACGCACAACATCCTTTGGTGTGCCCCTTTTGGGAATGCTAAGGGGTGTGGGGTGTTTCAAAAGTTGCAAACGCACTTAGCAGAAAGCATCAGAATGCACTGTTAGCAATGATAGTTGAGTGGAAAGATTTGGAAGCATTATCGACTTGCAGAGTGCAGTGGAGATCTGAAGCTGGGTCTAGTGGAGGATATGTTGTGTTGTCTTGTTTAGAAGTTCGACCATTTATGATCGAAAAGATAGCTTCTAAATAGATGGAAGATCCAGTATTGGCTGAACGGATCAAGAAGTTAAGGGATGGAACGGAGAGCAATGACTTGAAGGATTTTAGTCTTGACCAGAATGGGTGGTTGAGAAAGAAAGGCAGGTTGTGTGTTCCGAATGTGGGAAGCATTAGGAAAGATGTTCTGAAGAAATGCCATCGTTTGAAGTTCACTGTTCATCCGGGAGGAACTAAGATGTATCAGGACATGAAGAGGAGTTTTTTCTAGGAAGGTGTGAAGAGGGATGTAGGCTTATGGGTGAAACAGTGTTTGAACTGCCAACAGGTAAAAGCCGAACATCAGAAGCCAAGTGGGTTGCTTCAGCCATTAGATATTCCAGTATGGAAGTGGGATTCTATTTCTATGGATTTTATAGATGGGTTGCCAAGATCTAATATAGGAAATGAAAGCATATGGATCGTAGTGGACAGATTGATCGAGAGTGCCCATTTTATTCTAGTTAAGTCAACTAGGACGGCACCTATTTTGGCTAAGTTATTTATGAAGAATATAGTTAGACTTTATAGAATTCCTAGTAGCATAGTAAGTGATAGAGATTCCTTGTTTACTAGCGAGTTCTAGAAGATTCTACAGGAAATTTTAGGAACCAAGCTCAAGACGAGTACGCTTACCATCCACGGAATGATGGGCAAACGGAAAGAGCTAACAAAGTCTTAGAGGACTTGTTACAAGCTTGTGTGTTAAATTTCAGAGGATCATGGGAAAATCATCTACACTCAGTCGAGTTTTCATATAACAATAGTATCAGACTAGTTTAGGGATGGCACCGTTTGAAGCTTTGTATGAAAAACCATGCAAATCACCAATTTGTTGGTTAGAGACCGGAGATAGGTTGGTTCTTGTTCTAGATTTGATTAGAGAAGCTGTAGAAAAGATTAAGATCATTCGAGCTAGGATGAAGGAAGCTCAATCTAGGCAGAAAAGTTATGCAGAAAGAAGACGGAAAGCTTGGAGTTCTCTGTTGGAGATCATGTTTTTATTAAGGTATCATCGATGAAGGGT
>CM060903.1:792676937-792801937 GCA_030737815.1 Allium fistulosum | reverse complement strand
ATGTATCACAAACATGCTAAAATGAGCTCAATCCTAGCGTGAGTATGTAATCGTGTCATTTAAGTATGTATGCAAATACCCTACACATGCATAAATATTCCTACATGAGTGTAAAGTGATTTTGAAAATGTGTAACAACTATCTCCTACCATCCAATCTAGCAACTACGATAGAACCAAAATCCTAACTTTGAAGAGAAAAATTACCAGTGAAAAGCTCCGGGTGAGTGTTTTTCATCTTCTCCTCGGTCTCCCATGTGCTTTCAGTCGAATTGCCCCCCCATTATACTCGGAACAATCTAATTATTTTATTGTGGAGTCTCCTAGTACCATACTCTACAATGTGTGCAGTGGTACAAGGCACTATCGCTGCATCTCAAAATCCCCCAACTGATCAACCTCTATTCTGCTAGTAGTGTCATAAGGTATTTTCTAAGGTGAGAAACGTGGAAAACATTGTTGAATCCTGCCAATTTGTCAAGAAGCTCCACAAGATATGCCAATTTTCCTATTCTTTCCAGAATTCTGAATGGACCAACAAATCTAATGCCAATTTTCCAGACTTGTCAAACCTAATAACTTTTCTAAGAGTGGAGATTTTAACAAGTACCATATCTACAACCTCAAATTCGAGCTCTTTCCTTCTTTTATCTGCATAAGATTTTTGATGGTCTTAGGCTACCTTCATCCTTTGTCTGATCAACTCTACTTTTTCCATGGTATCGCGGATCAAATCAAGTCCGAGCAATACTTCGTCGATGGTTTCCCACCAACAACTAGGCGATTTGCATGGCTGCCCATAAAGTGCTTCAAAAGGGGCCATACCGATCGTTGTTTGATAGCTATTATTATACACAAACTCAAACAAAGGTAGATGTTGCTTCCAATGTCCTCCGAAATCCAAGACACAACCTCCCAACAAGTCCTTTGAAATCCTATTCAGCCTCTATGTTTGTCCATCAGTTTGTGGATGATATGTCATGCTAAAGTTTAGAGAAGTTGCCAAAGCTGTTTGTAGGCTCCTCCAAAACTAGCTACTGAACAAGGGGTCCCTATCACTTACTATGCTTATAGGAATTCCATGTAGATGAACTACCTCCTTAGTATAAATCTAGACGAGAGAGGCGCTACTCCTATTCTCCTAGTCGGAACAAAATGAGCACTCTTGGTGAGTCTATCTACAACAACCCAAATAACCTCATTGCCCTTCTGACTTTTAGGCAATCCTTCCATAAAATCCATGGAAAAATGTTTCCACTTCCAAGTTGGAATTCCCAAAGGTAATAATAATCCACAATGCTTCCCTTGCTCAACTTTTATATTTTAACATGTTAAATACCTAACAACAAACTTAGTTACGCTCCTCTTCATTCCATTCCAAAAGAAATTTCTCTTCATGTCCTTGTACATCTTATCTCCTCTTAAGTGGTAACATTCCATATTAATCATTAGGACACAAAGGCGTACATCTCTTCTGTAACATCCCTTTTCATCAACTGAATACCTCTTAGCATGGGGAAAATGCTCTTCTATTCTCAATTTTTCCAAAATTTCTACTAACTTCTCATCTTTCACTTGCTCATGCCCTATATGATCCATCAAGGCTGGCCTAATCTACATAACTGATAGAAAACCTTGGATGGGTTCTGTTGACGGTTGGAGGTTAAAATTCGAGAGAAACTACAACCGTCTACATTCATATATAGCACATAGGGTGGCCTATCTTCGACTAAGGGCATCGGCGACAACGTTCCCTTTTCTAGGGGTATATTAAATACAAAAGTCAAAGGATGCTACATACTCCAACCACCTTTGTTGCCTAAGATTCAAGTCTTTTTGGAAAATAGGTATTTGAGTGATTTATGATCAGTGAATAACTCAAATCATTCCCTCAAGGGATAATGCCTCCATATCTTTAAGGCAAAAACAATGGCTGCCAATTCTAAATCATGCACTGGATACCTCATCTCATGGTCCATTAGTTGTCTACTAGCATAGGCAACTACCTTCCCTGCTTGCATAAGAACTACCCCTAATCTTATGCCACATGCATCTGTGAACCGCGAACGGCTTGGTTCCATCTGGATTAGTGAGCAAGGTGCACTAGTCAATGACCCCTTAACTTCTTAAATGCCTTGGTGCATCTATCATCCCAAACAAAAAACTAGATTCTTCATAGCCAATCAGGTTAAAGGGGCTGCTATTTATGCAAAGCTCTTGTTGAACTTCATATAGTAGCCTACCAAGCCTAGAAAACTTCTTGAAATGACCCTCCTATTTACACACTTATTTTATTAGTGATTTTTTTTTTTACCAATATATTTTCCAGGGTCATTTTCCTTTCTCTAATAAACAAAAATATATCCAGGATCTTTCACAATATAAAAATATTGTTTTTAATTCTAAATCATTTTTAACATACATATATGAAGATATCTATGTTATATTCTACTTGAATCAGAGTATGACAATAAGTAGAAATCCTTTTTAAATTTGCAAAAATGTGATAATTTCCCTTTTAAAAGAAAACTTATTGTATCCTGATTTTTGACTATAGTGTTCACTGGAAATATGTACCTTAGGCTGTTATTATAATTAAGAAATGGTCAAGCAATAATTAGTGGAAAGCAAGCTTATAATATAGATGATTGTCTTAAAGTCTGAATATTATCAAACTCAGGTTAAAAGAAAGTGGATCCCAAGTGAACACAAGCAACATCTAGGCGTAATGGAAACGCGCCTAACTTATTCATGCAAGGTCACTAGTTCGAGTACTATGCTGGTCGGTTCAAACACAATTTTTGTTTTTCTTTTTATTTTCTCCTGTATGGCTGAAATCTGATACCTACCTATAATTGTACATATATATTTAATTTTTGCCTATAACCTAACATACAAAACAATTCTTCTTGCATAACTATTTTTAAAACCCATTCTTTCAACTGTTTTAAGAATTTACATCTATATTTTTGCCCAATATCAACATGTACACAGATTTACATGTACATGTCAGTGTCTTTATTCATTTTCCAGAAAACTGAGCTCAAATGTTCCCTTGCTTCATTGATCTGAAGTGAAACATTAGGCCTGACCTATGGCCTAACCATGTGGTTACTCTGGCCATTCTTTTGTTTGCATTTTTACAACCCAGATTGTACACAAAACATTGATACCTTTTCTTTTTCAAAAGCATGTGTATATATTTGTATGAATCAGACACCTTGTGATCAGATATATATATCATTCTTCCTAACCATACTTCTCTTTTAAAAATACATCTTCAGGGTATAAACACTTTTTCTTGCATTTGGACTTATGTCAATATCATAAATTGAAGATATAGCAGTTTAATTCTTTTCTGGGTTTTCCCAATATTATTTTCTGTATATCTATACTCTTTTTTTTGAAAGAACTCAGGATTAACTGAAATCATCATAAAATGATTATGCTTATAAAATCCAGGTTTTTCCTCTAAATCAAAACAACTTTAGCAAATAGGTTTTCAAATCAGTTTAACATCAATATCCTTAGTACATACCAAATCAGAAATAACCAGAAACAACATAGCACATGTCACTTACAAGTTCTTCCTACTTAATACATTTAGATAGCCATATTAATCAGGGAATACATGCATGAATTAACACATTTTAGCTTTTATTTCTAATTATCTTAGCATCCTCTATTCCATATCTTTTTAATCTTGCTTACTTAGCTCCATCACAACCTGCAAAAGCATTAGTGGCTGCCCCATTATAAATGAGACACCCCCATGTGCCATGAGCAATAAGGGTCAGATCTATGATCTGGTGTGAGCATTCCTAACATATCCATGATATTAAGCTAAGAATACAGCATAAATATACTTTGCATACTTGACAGGTATTATCATGTACAATACATAAGAGCAAACATATGCAATAAAACAACTTTTATCTGGAACTACTAGGTTGCCTTTTCTTTTTCTTATAAATTCCTGGCCTCATCTGCTATAAGGAATCAAAGGGACACATTGCCATGAACTAATTAACATTATGGCACAAAGATCTCAGGACTTAAACAAGCCATGTGCCAACTTGTCTACTTCAAATAGGACAAGCATTCCAGCAGCCTTCTTGGCACAAAATCCTTAGTTATATCACTAAGTGTATTTATGTTCATTCTATCAATGATAGCTATGTGTACATACCATCTGTACTCATGAAGCATACTAGTTACCTTGCAGACATAATATTGCAAGCAAGTTAAAGGTTACTTTCTAGAGGTATAACACCCCAGTCATTCCATCTCACATTATTTAGCATATAAACACCCTATTCAAGCATATACCAGAATGTTTGCAACTGAGAATAAATGCATGGCTCTATTGGGTTTATTTTGATTTTGCAAGCAACTATGTTTAGCCAGATTTTTAATCTTGTTTAAACATAGTTTTTAGGCTTGTAAATTTCTGTTTAGTTTAGGGCTCAGCACTTATAGAGAAAGACTCCATTGCACCCTTAACCAATTATTTCAAGCCTCAGCACCATACCAATGTATATGCAGCTCATAGTTTTCTTTTTCATTCTTTGTCTTAAGCCATGATTCAGACCAGTTACAAATACTCTATTATATGTTCTTTAAGGTTTTGGTATAACATACAGAGATGAAAATAGAACAACAAAGTTACACATCCATCATAGCAGATCATATCTCAACAAGCATTCATGTAACCATCAGTAGCCAACATAGTTTGTAAATCAAAACATGTAAAATATAGCATATAAAAGCTTGGCTGCCTAATCCCAGGTCTTAATGCCATGTATATGAGTGAGGATACTCACCTAAATGCTTACACAAGCTTAAACCAGAAAACCCCTCAAATCTTTAGCCTTATCTTCCTCTTCTTCCTTAGGTTAATTAATTAGTGAGAGAGCAGTTTTCTGATTGGGCTCTTGGTTTAAATAAGGGTTCTGTCTAGGGTTTTGGGTGATGCAAAATCCCTATTTTAGCCCAGACCAGAATCATGCATTTGGCATTGCATATTCCCTCCCTCCTAATCCCTTAATGTCCCGGCCAATATTTTAAAACAAGGCTATATTGTGCTCATTTTCTTTTCTTTTCAGAAAGTGATTACTTTAAGTATTTTTATTATATTTACCTCAAACATGATAATGGTGTGACTTTCTATTTTCTGCCTATGTACATTTGCTTTCTTGCACTTTGGTTCTTACTGTTTTAGTGCTTACTTTATTTATTTTCTGCTCAAATAATATCTGGATATATATATACATTTATACAACTATGGGTGTTAATTTAACTTTAACCTTTTATTTGCAGAAAACATGTGCATACTTATGTGCATTTCTATACCTATTATTCAAATAAAAATTTCACTTATTCATTATAAATCAATGTTCTCTTCTGCCTTAATTTTCAGACAAGTCATACACAGGCATATATATATAGATATATATATATATATATATATATATACACACACACATCCTCAGGAATTTTTAATACTCATGTCTAGGTCTATATTTTCTTTATTTAAAACATTTTATCTAAATGTTTTCCTTCCTTGTTTTATTATTCAGGAATTCTGGATTTTCTCTTAGTGCCATAACTAGTGTGCACGTGCACACATGCACACAACCTTGCACTACTGAAAATCCCACCTATATAATAATTCTGATTTTCCCCCAGAATTTTAATCATTTGTTTAAAAGAATTTTCCTCAAAATCTTGGGGTATTACAATCACCCCTTCTTTTAGGAATTGTGCCCTCACAATTTACAACATATTCTTTGAGTACTCCTACTTTCTTAGGAAAATTATTCAAATATGCATGAGCAATTCAAATAGTCACTGTCTATCATACATATCAAACTTTCTCAGTAATCTAAGAATTTACCTTTTAAATTTGCAAAGAGCCTAGGGTAATCCATCCTGATTTTATCCTCTAGCTCCCAAGTACAATCACTAGGATCTATACTCCATTGAATCTTTACAAGCTTCAATGTCTTGTTTCTTAATTTCTTTTCTTCCCTTGCCACAATTCCCACTGGCTCTTTCTCATAGATTAGATCTGGATTAATCTGAACTTCAGTAGGCTTTTCTAAGATTTCCTCCTTGTCATGCACCCATCTCCTTAGTTGTGACACATGAAACACATTGTGCATTGCACTCATCTTCTCGGGAAGCTCCAGCTTATAGGCTAGTGAGCCTATCCTTTCCAAAATCTTGTATGGTCCAACATATCTGGGTCTGAGTTTCCCCTGCTTGCCAAATCTCAAGACTTTCTTCATTGGTGAAACCTTAATGAAGACATAATCACCTACTTTGAATTCCACTGACTTCCTCTTTGCATCAGCATACTTCTTTTGCCTATCTTGAGCTACTGCCATCCTCTTTCTCACCAGTCCTATTTTCTCTGTGATGTCCTTGACATATTCTGGCCCTAGGATAGCTTTCTCTCCTGCCTCAGCCCAACACATAGGTGATAGACATGGCTTTCCATATAGGGCTTCAAAGGGAGCCATTCCAATTGTGCTTTGGTGGCTATTATTGTATGTGAACTCAGCCAAATGGAGGTGGTCCTCCCAATTTCCTCCAAAGTCTAACACACATGCTCTAAGCAAATCCTCTAAAATCTTGTTTACCACTTCTGTTTGCCCATCTGATTGGGGGTGATAAGCAGTGCTTAGGCACAATTCACTCCCCATAGCTTCTTGGAAGCTCTTCCAGAATCTTGAAGTGAAGATTGTATCCCTATCACTCACTATAGTTTTAGGAACACCATGCAGTTTTACCACTTCTCTCATAAAAGTTTGGGCTAACCTAGGTGCATTTCTGTCTGCTTTCACTGGTATGAAGTGGGCTACTTTAGTCAGCCTATCTACAATCACCCAAATACTTGTATTTCCCCTCTTGGATCTAGGAAGGCCATCTATGAAATCCATAGATATGTCTTCCCACTTCCACTGTGGTATGCTAAGTGGCTGCAACAACCCTGAAGGTCTTTGGGTCTCAGCTTTTATTTGTTGACAAACCATACACTTAGCAACATATCTAGCTACATTAGATTTCATTCCCTTCCACCAATAGTCCCTTTTTAAGTTTTGGTACATTTTGGTGCTGCCTGGATGTATGGAATATTTGCTTCTATGGTACCCATTAAGGATTTCTTCTTTCAATTCTATGATGTTTGGGACACATATCCTTCCCTTGTACCTTAAGTATCCTTTTACATCAATGTGATAATCCTTCACTTCCTCCTTCTTTAATAGGAGAGACCTCTTTTCTGCTAAGTATTGATCTTCTTCTTGCATTTTTGCCACCTTCAAGGCCAAGTTTGATTGTAAAGTAATTAAACTTAACCTTCCTTTACTCCTTTCTTCCTCAATTATTTCCATACTCATCCCACTGCTCTCATCTATTTCCAAATCAGTGAGCATGGTCAAGTCTCTAAACTCCTCCATCATCAACATGGCCACTTTTGCATGCTGCCTACTCAATGCATCTGCCACTTTATTAGCCTTGCCTGGTGTATAAAGTATATCTAAGTCATAAGCAGCAAGAAATTCAACCCATCTGTGTTGTCTCATATTTAAATCTTTCTGTGAAAAGAGATACTTTAAGGCCTTGTGATCAGTGTATAAAATGAACTTTGCACCCAATAAATAATGCCTCCAGAGCTTTAAGGCATAAACTACTGCTGCCAACTCAAGATCATGAGTTGCATATCTAGTTTCATGGGGTTTTAGTTGTCTAGATGCATAGGCTATTACCTGATCTTGCTGCATCAACACAGCCCCTAGCCCTGACCCACATGCATCTGTATATACAACTAATCCCTCATTGCCTTCTGGTACTCTCAACACTGGTGATTTTACCAAAGCCTCCTTGATCTGGGTGAAAGCTTGTTCACACTTATCAGTCCATATAAACTTTTGGTTCTTCCTAGTCAGGTTAGTGAGTGGCATTGCTATTTTAGAAAATCCTTGTATGAACCTCCTATAGTATCCTGCCATCCCCATGAATGACCTTACTTCACTAACATTGTTAGGCTTCTTCCATGCTTGGATTGCTACTATCTTATTGGGGTTTACAGAAATTCCCCTAGCAGAGACAACATGTCCAAGAAAGTGTACTTCCTCTTGCCAGAACACACACTTAGAGAATTTTGCTTTCAAATCTTTTTCTCTTAATCTAGATAAGACCAAATGTAAGTGGTTCTCATGTTCCTCTATTGTTTTAGAGTAGATTAGAATGTCATCTATAAAAATCAGAACAAACTTGTCTAAGTAATCTCTGAATATCCTATTCATTAGGTCTACAAAGTAAGAAGGGGCATTTGTTAGCCCAAATGGCATAACCAGAAACTCATACAAACCATATCTTGTGTTGAATGCTGTATATTTAATACTTGATTCCTCAACCTTCATCTGATGAAACCCAGATGCCAAGTCTAGCCTAGAAAACACTTTAGCTCCACTGAGTTGATCAAAGAGATCATCTATCCTGGGTAATGGGTATTTGTTTTTGATGGTTACTTTGTTTAATTCTCTGTAATCTATACACATTCTTAAAGTACCATCATGCTTTTTAACAAATACTACAGGAGCACCCCAGCATGAATTACTTGGCCTTATAAACCCCTTGGCTTCTAATTCTTCCAGCTGGTTCTTTAGCTCCTTTAATTCACTTGGCCCCATCCTTGTAGGCTTTTTGATAACCGGGCTAGCCCCAGGCATAAGGTTAATCTGGAATTCAACAGGTCTATGGTGTGAGACACCTTTTACTTCCCCAAATACATCCAAGTATTCTTTAACTATGGGGATTTCATTAATAGCTATTTCCTTGGGATTATTTTCTAATTCAATTAAATGATTTAGACTGTTTTCTTTGATAGGTTCACATAGAATTGTAACCCTTTGGCCTTTAGAATTTTGTAGTGAAATGGTGGATGCATCTAGGTCAATTATGGCTTTGAATTGTCTTAGCCAATCTGCCCCTAATATAACTCCTATATTTGGGAAATTTAGAACATACAAATTGGAAACAAATGTGTTTCCTCCTATGTTCAAATTCACATCCACACAGATCATATCTAATACACTAGAACTTCCTAAAGGGCTTTGTATTAACAGAGGTATTTCAGCCAAATTGCAGTTCATTTTCAACCTTTTAACTATTTCATGGGAAATGAGTGAGTGGGTTGCCCCGGTATCATATATTACAGCTAATGGTATGGTACAAATAAATAGTGTACCTTCCACTTGACCATGGTTTTCAGCATTAGCCTCAATTATGGCCTTGCCCCTACCTTCCAGGTTTGCCACTTTCCCTTGTTGCTTGTATTCTGGGCAATTTCTTTTCATATGCCCTTCCTTCCCACATAGATAGCATTTGAAAGCTCCCCCTTTAAGCTCTGGGCATCTTGGCTTAATATGGCCTTCTTTCCCACAATGGTTGCAAACTATTTTTCTTTTGGCTTCATTGGGCTTTGCATCTACTGCCTTCTTACCATCTGCCTCTCCTTTCTTCTTATCATAAGGATGGTACTTCCCTTTGTTCTTCTTGTTGCTATTGTTTTTGAAGCTCCTAAACTTATCTCTTTCCTTGTCATGCTGCTCAATCTTCAGAGCCAAATCTATCACTTGATCAAAAGTTCTGTCAGCATAAGGTAGTATAGCCCTGCTAAGCCCTGGGTTCAATCCCTTGATGTATCTATCATTTTTGGATGCTTCATCAGCCACTAACATTTCCCCATAGGTTGACAATCCCTCAAACTTCTGGGTGTATTCTGTGACATTCATAGTCCCCTGTCTAAGTTTGATGAACTCCTCAAGTAAAGTGGTTTTTGCTGAGGCTGGAACAAACCTTGCCTCTAACATCTCCTTAAATTGATTCCAATTAATATCATTTTCATTCCGGCCAGCTATGATCACCTCCCACCAACTCAAAGCTGCACCTTTTAATTGCCTTGAGGCCACTTGCCTCTTCCTTTGGTCATCTAGTTGCATATCAGTGAAGATCCTCTCTAAGGTCCTCAGCCATGCTTGAATCTCCATTACACTTTCAGTTCCTTCAAAGCTCTTGCCTCCCAAGTTGGTATAAGTCTTCACTAACTTGGAGAGCTCCTCATGTGGGTTCTCAGGTCTGTGCCCAATTCCATCTCTCAAAACTCTCACAAATTCCTGCATGTCAAGCATTTGTGGTGTGCTAGATCCTCCTTGATGATGAGACTCTCTTCCTACCATATTTCTAAAAGTATATGTATTTCATCTTATTAGTTTATAACACTTAGCTTTAATTTTAAATTGATTGTATCTTTCCTATTTAATCATTGTGTATGTCACATGCACACACATACATACATTCAGGGAATACTTATAAGCAGTCAAATATACAAACAAACCTAGTATAAACATAAGCATACAAACATTTGCTATGTTAATTAAAACATAGCTCTGATACCAAATGAAATGACCCTCCTATTTACACACTTATTTTATTAGTGATTTTTTTTTTTTACCAATATATTTTCCAGGGTCATTTTCCTTTCTCTAATAAACAAAAATATATCCAGGATCTTTCACAATATAAAAATATTGTTTTTAATTCTAAATCATTTTTAACATACATATATGAAGATATCTATGTTATATTCTACTTGAATCAGAGTATGACAATAAGTAGAAATCCTTTTTAAATTTGCAAAAATGTGATAATTTCCCTTTTAAAAGAAAACTTATTGTATCCTGATTTTTGACTATAGTGTTCACTGGAAATATGTACCTTAGGCTGTTATTATAATTAAGAAATGGTCAAGCAATAATCAGTGGAAAGCAAGCTTATAATATAGATGATTGTCTTAAAGTCTGAATATTATCAAACTCAGGTTAAAAGAAAGTGGATCCCAAGTGAACACAAGCAACATCTAGGCGTAATGGAAACGCGCCTAACTTATTCATGCAAGGTCACTAGTTCGAGTACTATGCTGGTCGGTTCAAACACAATTTTTGTTTTTCTTTTTATTTTCTCCTGTATGGCTGAAATCTGATACCTACCTATAATTGTACATATATATTTAATTTTTGCCTATAACCTAACATACAAAACAATTCTTCTTGCATAACTATTTTTAAAACCCATTCTTTCAACTGTTTTAAGAATTTACATCTATATTTTTGCCCAATATCATCATGTACACAGATTTACATGTACATGTCAGTGTCTTTATTCATTTTCCAGAAAACTGAGCTCAAATGTTCCCTTGCTTCATTGATCTGAAGTGAAACATTAGGCCTGACCTATGGCCTAACCATGTGGTTACTCTGGCCATTCTTTTGTTTGCATTTTTACAACCCAGATTGTACACAAAACATTGATACCTTTTCTTTTTCAAAAGCATGTGTATATATTTGTATGAATCAGACACCTTGTGATCAGATATATATATCATTCTTCCTAACCATACTTCTCTTTTAAAAATACATCTTCAGGGTATAAACACTTTTTCTTGCATTTGGACTTATGTCAATATCATAAATTGAAGATATAGCAGTTTAATTCTTTTCTGGGTTTTCCCAATATTATTTTCTGTATATCTATACTCTTTTTTTTGAAAGAACTCAGGATTAACTGAAATCATCATAAAATGATTATGCTTATAAAATCCAGGTTTTTCCTCTAAATCAAAATAACTTTAGCAAATAGGTTTTCAAATCAGTTTAACATCAATATCCTTAGTACATACCAAATCAGAAATAACCAGAAACAACATAGCACATGTCACTTACAAGTTCTTCCTACTTAATACATTTAGATAGCCATATTAATCAGGGAATACATGCATGAATTAACACATTTTAGCTTTTATTTCTAATTATCTTAGCATCCTCTATTCCATATCTTTTTAATCTTGCTTACTTAGCTCCATCACAACCTGCAAAAGCATTAGTGGCTGCCCCATTATAAATGAGACACCCCCATGTGCCATGAGCAATAAGGGTCAGATCTATGATCTGGTGTGAGCATTCCTAACATATCCATGATATTAAGCTAAGAATACAGCATAAATATACTTTGCATACTTGACAGGTATTATCATGTACAATACATAAGAGCAAACATATGCAATAAAACAACTTTTATCTGGAACTACTAGGTTGCCTTTTCTTTTTCTTATAAATTCCTGGCCTCATCTGCTATAAGGAATCAAAGGGACACATTGCCATGAACTAATTAACATTATGGCACAAAGATCTCAGGACTTAAACAAGCCATGTGCCAACTTGTCTACTTCAAATAGGACAAGCATTCCAGCAGCCTTCTTGGCACAAAATCCTTAGTTATATCACTAAGTGTATTTATGTTCATTCTATCAATGATAGCTATGTGTACATACCATCTGTACTCATGAAGCATACTAGTTACCTTGCAGACATAATATTGCAAGCAAGTTAAAGGTTACTTTCTAGAGGTATAACACCCCAGTCATTCCATCTCACATTATTTAGCATATAAACACCCTATTCAAGCATATACCAGAATGTTTGCAACTGAGAATAAATGCATGGCTCTATTGGGTTTATTTTGATTTTGCAAGCAACTATGTTTAGCCAGATTTTTAATCTTGTTTAAACATAGTTTTTAGGCTTGTAAATTTCTGTTTAGTTTAGGGCTCAGCACTTATAGAGAAAGACTCCATTGCACCCTTAACCAATTATTTCAAGCCTCAGCACCATACCAATGTATATGCAGCTCATAGTTTTCTTTTTCATTCTTTGTCTTAAGCCATGATTCAGACCAGTTACAAATACTCTATTATATGTTCTTTAAGGTTTTGGTATAACATACAGAGAGGAAAATAGAACAACAAAGTTACACATCCATCATAGCAGATCATATCTCAACAAGCATTCATGTAACCATCAGTAGCCAACATAGTTTGTAAATCAAAACATGTAAAATATAGCATATAAAAGCTTGGCTGCCTAATCCCAGGTCTTAATGCCATGTATATGAGTGAGGATACTCACCTAAATGCTTACACAAGCTTAAACCAGAAAACCCCTCAAATCTTTAGCCTTATCTTCCTCTTCTTCCTTAGGTTAATTAATTAGTGAGAGAGCAGTTTTCTGATTGGGCTCTTGGTTTAAATAAGGGTTCTGTCTAGGGTTTTGGGTGATGCAAAATCCCTATTTTAGCCCAGACCAGAATCATGCATTTGGCATTGCATATTCCCTCCCTCCTAATCCCTTAATGTCCCGGCCAATATTTTAAAACAAGGCTATATTGTGCTCATTTTCTTTTCTTTTCAGAAAGTGATTACTTTAAGTATTTTTATTATATTTACCTCAAACATGATAATGGTGTGACTTTCTATTTTCTGCCTATGTACATTTGCTTTCTTGCACTTTGGTTCTTACTGTTTTAGTGCTTACTTTATTTATTTTCTGCTCAAATAATATCTGGATATATATATACATTTATACAACTATGGGTGTTAATTTAACTTTAACCTTTTATTTGCAGAAAACATGTGCATACTTATGTGCATTTCTATACCTATTATTCAAATAAAAATTTCACTTATTCATTATAAATCAATGTTCTCTTCTGCCTTAATTTTCAGACAAGTCATACACAGGCATATATATAGATATATATATATATATATATATATATATATATATATATATACACACACACATCCTCAGGAATTTTTAATACTCATGTCTAGGTCTATATTTTCTTTATTTAAAACATTTTATCTAAATGTTTTCCTTCCTTGTTTTATTATTCAGGAATTCTGGATTTTCTCTTAGTGCCATAACTAGTGTGCACGTGCACACATGCACACAACCTTGCACCACTGAAAATCCCACCTATATAATAATTCTGATTTTCCCCCAGAATTTTAATCATTTGTTTAAAAGAATTTTCCTCAAAATCTTGGGGTATTACACTTCTAACCTCTGATGCATTACTAGGAGTCTTCCATCCTTGGATAGCTTCCACTTTATCAGGGTCCATCGTCAATCGTTGTTCCAAAACAATATGCCCAAGGAACCTAACTTCATTTTTCCAAAAGTGGCATTTAGAAGACTTGGCCTTTGAGTTGATTTCTTCTCAACATCTCCAATACCTCCCTAAGGTGGTCCTCATGCTCCTTCTTGCCTTTGGAGAAAACCAGGATATCATCAACAGACACCACAAAAAATATTAACCCAAAAAATAGATCAACTGATCAAACAGATCATCTATTCTCGGCAAAGGATACTTATTGTTAATTTTCCTTTCGTTTAACTTGCGATAGTCAATGCACATCCTTAACGACCTATCTGGTTTCTTCACAAACACCTCGGCCGCTCCCCAAGGCGAACTGCTTGGTCTAATAAAATTACTTCCTTCTAGATCCACTAGCTGCACCTTCAATTCCTTCATTTCAGGTGGTGTCATCCTGCTAGGTGGTCAACTTACAGGTTTAGCTCCTAGCACAAAATCTATTCTAAACTCAACAGTTCTTATCAAGGGTAGTCCAGTGACTGGCTCAAAGACATCTGCAAACTCTCTTGCTACCCGAACCTGATTTAGCTCATTTCCTACCTCCATAGCATTAAGCATAGCACTAACGCTCCGGTAAGTATTCTCTACTGAGAATATCACCCGGTTAAGATTATCAGGGTGTCTCGGTGATATTTCCCTACCCTGACAAAATATTGTAGCCTCATACCTACCCAACCAATCCATACCCAAAATGATTTCGATATGTACAAAATCAATAACATACAACCTGCATGCAAATTTATAACCTAACAAAGCAAGTTATAACTGGTCACATCTTAACCCTAGAGTTGCATATCCTCCTACTGAATTCGCAACCCTTAAGGAAGTAACAAGGTAGGTGGGTTCTAAACATAATCTATCAACCGAACACTGAGATATAAATGAATGTGATGCATCGGTATCAAAAAGTACTCTAACTGGAATACTCTAAATCAAAAGCGTACCTTCCATCACAGTCTTCCCCTTATCTGTTGCACTAGGCCTAGCCGATCCTATAGCAAAAAACTTTTCCTTTGTCCTCCCTAACTGACCCTAGACACTGATTCTTGTAATGCCCAACTTGATCACATTTGAAGCATTTCACATTCTCCTTACTCATAGATTCTTCCCATTTCCTGACCGGCATTCATAGCAAAGTGACCCTTCTTGTCACACTTATACCAAACTAACTCAGCCTTGACTTCTTTGCAGCATCTCCCTTCCAGACTCCCTTCTTTTTAAAGAACTTCATCTTCTTCCCCTGAGAACCCAGAGTCTCCACTGATTTCTCTTTGGCTAAGTCAGCAAGTAACTCCTCATGGAGAATGACCATATCCACCACTATATTACAAGGATCACGGACATGTGTCATGGTCATTCTAGCAAGCTCAGGCCTCAATCCCCGAATGAACTTCTCATTCCTTTTGATGTCAGTATCTATAACAGCATATCCATCTCGAGATAGCTCTTCGAACTTAGTAGTATACTCGACCACTGACATCTCTCCTTGAACTAAATCCATAAACTTCCTCATCAGCTCAGACTTAGAAAACTCAAATACAAATTTCTACTCAAATCTCATTTTAAAATCAGCCCAAGTTAATTTCTCTTTTGGAACTCCGGCAGTGACACTATTCCACCAATGTAGTGCTGACCCCTACAAATGCCTAGAGGCCAATCTTCTCTTTTGCCCATCATTCAGACCCAAATCAGTGAATATACGCTCACAATGCAACAGCCAATTCTGAACCTCTATGGCACACTCCGTTCCTAAGAATGGCTTCCCACCCAGACTGGTGTAATCTCTACTCAGCAAAGCAATATTCCCAATTGGAGCCACAGGATTTGCCCCTCCTACATTTCCAGCAACTCCAGCAGCAGCTCCTACTTGCATCAAACCAGCAAGGAACCGATACATCACCCCTATATCTACTGGTGGATTTCCAGCACTCACATTGGCATTAGCATTTTGATTACTAGCATTAGCATGTCAGCTCGGATTCCTCCTGGTGGTGGGTCGAGCATTTCCATTAGTTGTGGTGCTTCCTCCACCGAGATTTCCTCTTTCATTTCCTGCTTCCATATCTTCTTTCTCTTAAATCTGCATATGAGCCTTAGTAAGATATAGAAGAACGGTCTAAGAGAGCGGGGAATACGTACTTATATATATATAACTACAAGTATGGTGGCACGTCCGTTGGACGTGTGCAAAAAAGGAAGTTACATATTTACTCAATTGATTTTTTTGGAGATTTAGCACCTTCATGGTTGAGAATGAAACTTAATATAGTGCATTGATAAAAGTATCCTAGTCTGTGGTACCTGTTATCAAAATTATTCACGTCATCAAAGTATATATTTGACATTTCATAAAAATGGACGAATTACTTTACTGCAAAAAGATTCATTGATGATTAGGTACCGTAAGAAAATATTTCATTACAAATGCATGGATTATCCTTGTCATTATGTGCCTCTGAAAATTCATATAAACGGATATATCAGTGTAATCCAGAATGATTTACTTAAAATTAGTTTAATGTTAAACACAGCATGCTTATTTATTTGAAACTTATGCATTTAAAACTTTATACACGTTCAAAGTTATATATTTATTTGAAACTACGTAATCATGAGAAACTCGTATATATATAAGAAGCTTTATGTTTACAAATCCAATATGCTTTCTGAACATGTATTTGAAATTTTATGCATTTCGAAATCATAGGCTTTTCGAAATCTTGTTTTGAAAGCCTGAAACTTACAGTTAATTCCAAAAATTTATATATAAATTTGGAACCGTAGATACCTGAAGCCTATATTTATTCATTCAAGTCTTGTATATTCACAAACCCGTATATACTTTTCGAAATCCTCCATATAAATTTAAAGCTCTATGCTTTTGAAACTCAAGTACAAACCTGACACACACATGTGTGAAGCTACGTGTGTATCAGAGACTTCATACATTCAGCTGAAGTCATCTGAAATAAGCATATTATCCATGACATCAAAGTATATTTGACATCTCATAAAAATATCTACTCTAAAATAAATGAAATAAAATTACTTTACTGCAAAATTATTCATTGTTGATTACATACTCAAGAAAATATTGCATTACAAATGCATGGATTGTCCCTGTCATCAAGTAGCGTTGAAATTTGATATAATCGGACATATTACTATACTGTTGAACTAAAATTACTTTAATGTTAAACACAGCATGCTTATTTCAAATAATCCCTTCAAACCTGGTCGTCCTTGCCATACAATTTCTAGAACCTTAATAAAAGCATAAATCATTGGTTGCACACAGAAGATTCACGAAACGGCATAAATCCATTTTTTGATTGAGCATACAAAAAATACTGTATCAAAATAATACAAACTCACTGACGGAAAACAACATTGAACACTATTACGCGAGACAAAAAACTTGAAAAAACCTAAACATTGTACATATTTTAGTTAATCGGTACTTAGTAAACTTTCCAAGACTCGATAACTATTCATAATTAATCCAAAACATGTCTTTCCTCTCCTTAGGCATATGATGTAGAACGTTATTTTTTAAATCTCCTTCTTAGTTTCATGCATCTTATACTCATCAAATGGATACCTCACGTTATTCTTATCTTCATCATCATTTGTTTGCTTTTCCTCTGACTATTAATTTGTTTTTGTTTCTATGCAATTAGATACATGCCTTTTTTGTGATACATTCAACGCATAGTGGAAGATATTGCTAGACTCCTTTGCATCCCTGTTATTGAGAATTGAAAGTGAAGGAATGTGTTGAAACTGCATTCATAAAGTTGCAGATTCGGTTTCAAGCATCAGTCGAAAGTGGCTAGTATGGGTTAATTACTACAAAGGACATATTATTACCCTATTTCTACTGGGTGAAGCAGTTCCATCAGATTGATATTAAGATATTCATTGTCTTTACTTGGAAGTGTCAGTCTCGTGTAGTTTTTTGGTGGTGAACAGCTTGGTTGCTTGAGTGTAGAATGAAAATAACGTTATGTGCATAATACTTGGAAGTGTCAGTATCGTGGAGTTTTTTGGCAGTCAAAAAAGGTTTCACTTATCATGTATTTGCTTTAACAACTTGACAGCAAAATGGAAAAAAAGATAGGATTATAAATACATGAAATGGTAGATATTTCAATTTATCGCCTTTTGTTTGTAAATTTCGTTAACAATATGTAAAACGTATAGAATAAGAGAAAACAGACATACATGTATTATTTCTTTATATATTTCAACTCGAAAAAGAAATTCGATTCACCTTCTTTTCCATCTTACAAATTGACATGATCAGCTTTCATCCTCTTATCTTTTAGCAAATATAAAGCCATAACCAAAAGTTGGTAGTAAATATAAAATGCAAATCAACCTATCATTCAAAATGCATATAAGTCAATTAATCAGGCAGGCACATGTATATTTGTACTTCAATATTATATACGTTTTCCATGTACATTGCGTACATATGCATTAACTACAGGATATGAACATTACTGGCAATTATAAAACATAATGATTTCAATAACAGAATCATCAAACAACATATGCCAGATTTGAACTTAAAAATGGTAGAATGCTATGCTATAGGATATTAGATTAAATAAATAGGTATGACTACGTGTATATTTGTTGTCCGATATATTTACATATACACATGGCTGGATAAACAGTTAATTAGCCATACAGTAGTCTACCTAAAATAGTTGTAGCCAACAATAATGTAAGCACCTGTGGAATGTGTATGTTGTACGTATTTAAAATTTTAGGACTTCAAGCATGTCGGTAAAGTTTGAAACATATATCATCAGGTTAAAATAGACATGGAAGTCCAGGTTCATTGAAAAATTGTTTTGACTACTCTTTGGATGTTTGAAAAATTACAGAAAAAAGAACCATGAAGATAATATATGTAACAAAAGCATTATAATTTTACAAAGGCATATCACAGAAGTACACAATGAGTGATAATCGTCTTCAATGCAACTATAAATAACTTTAAACACTATGAGGAAAAATCAGTAATATATCATTGAATTGTTTTGCAAACTTTTCATATGTATTAGCAACATTCATTAGGAATCTGATGTATCAAACATTAGTTTTTGAAAATCAAACAACACTATCAAGTAATATTGTAAATTGAATTTTTCCATGGTAAAACGTATATGTGGTTGACATAAGCATCTAACGCATGATTTATATTTACATCTTGTACTTGTTACTGTTCCATATTACACGAATTGGACAAAATAGGAATAAACTTTGAACTCAAAATGAACAATCTACTGACCTTATAATAACAATACACAAAACGGCTGTAGCCACTATATTGATTTTAGATAAATGTAAACTGTAAGTGGGACAGTCATTGCTGAAGGAAGTTTCATACCTTGCATACTGAAGGAAGACTTCCAAATAATAGAACTTCGACACCATTATTGGATGAAGGGCTAAGAAGTTTATACCAATTGAATATCTAAGCTCTGAAAATTCCAGCGGCATAAATAAGAAAATTCCAGCGGCATGAACCTTGAAAGTAAACAATTTTATCAAGACAGACCACTAATAATGAAGAAAATTGGTACCTCGTAAGCCAAATCCACAAACCAATTTGAAAAATCGACGTTCGCTATATGTCTGTCTAGTCCATTGGCTAAATATGATAATTAATTCACAGCAGATTGAATCTTATATATAGTGCCAAACAAATAACTGATAGCCTAATAATGAATTATGAAATATCTCACTTCTTTGGACGTCATTCCAATAGTAATGGCTAATTTATTAGTCAATATATTATTGTCCATGCTGGTATGAACTGATTGAAAAAGATAAATAATTCACATTAAATCCAATCCTAAATATACAAACAAACAACTTGCAAATTAGAAATATACGATAGTCGACCAAAAATATAAACTATAAACTCAGCTGAAACAAATTTATAACTTTCTAATGCATGTCTGGGTTCATGGTTACAGTGACATATAATAATGAATTTGGACAAATATTTCTCTACCTTAGCTGGTTTTGTGGACAGTTTTCCAAAACACAATGTGGAATCTATCTGTATATATAAAGTTATTTTTATAATAATAGCAATGGCAAGATTACTTAACTGAAATGAAAAAATCATTTGATACTTCACACCTTTTGCGAATAGAAATACTTTTTAAAGCTAATGGGATAATTCAGTTGGTCACAATATGACAACTATCAAAATATTGGAAAATTTATCATTAACAGTTTATTTACACAGGAGTCACATGAATCACATAAGTGAAATAAAAAGTCAAAATTATTCGATACAAATATTGGGTCGTTGATCTATATTATAATGGATGTTGGTACAATATCGACTTATATAGATACTTACTGTAACTTATTGTGATCTACTTCCATTTTATCATATATTGGATACTCACTAAAACATCTACTACAACTAACTTGTCCATATAATCTTTGGTAGAATATATAGTCCAATTAATTATATAGAAAAAATAACAAAATCCCAAATCCCAAATGAAGCAAAAGTTTTAATGAATAGTGCTATTATTATCAAATGAACTACTCTTGTGACATTATTACCAATGAGAATAAATATTATTAAATGAAAATGTAACAATATTAAGGTTTCATAAAGCTATTGAAATCAAAATAGATTCATCAAATAGTAGATTTTGGATTAAAAAGGTGATCGGTAGTATGATAATATATTCAACAAAAACAAACCGTCAAGCATAGTAATACATAATGAGTAAGCTAAAGCTAAATTAGGAAGAATAGACGTAAGATAACTCAATAATGACTGACCTTATCATACTTTAATGGAATTGTGCAGTCCAATTCCACTTTTATTTTTTCCTTAAACAGATAATTTGGATATGTTACTAAATATGTATTTGAACATGCATATCTGCTATAATATTAATTGATTAGGTAGAAAATAGAATAACCTTGTAAAAGTTGGAAGGAAATGATCTCTGATATAAATTGCCTCTCTTGCATGATCAGGTATGTTGTGTATCTATACAATTTATAGTAAACCACAAATAAAAATTTGAATTTCTCAACGATGTAAATATAGATCTCATTTGTTGAACTAACATATTCACAGTTTTCAGCAAGAATTCTGTGAGGATCGGCTTTTTCTTATATGAAAAAGAAATATTAACGCATATTTTATGTGTGAGAGTGAGAGAGAGATTAATCACTTTGTAAACAACAGTTGAATTTGAATATTAATCCATTTAAGTCAGAGTTATTAATTCATTATATCTGGGTAGTTGATGAGCAAGTGAGAGCAAAAATTAAGTATAAATCATTGGGATTGTTAGTAATTTTGAACCCGAAATATATTTATTGCAGGCTTGTTCCTCAGATCACTGCTCTTGACCTTAGCATTTGTATTAGTATCTTCAATATTCACAAATCAAAGTAAAATTTATATAATTTTTGTTTAAATTCATTTTTGTTTCGTAAACTGAAGTGAATATGAGTTTGAGAAAATTCATACGTACTGTCTTTTTGGGCACAAATCAAAATGACCTGAAAATGATAATGCAACTTGAATTACATCTATTTACAATCAACGAATGGAAGCATGCAGTTTCAAAAATGCAATCAAACTGATAATACATCTGAACTGATGTCGTGGGTTTTAAATAAACGTTTGACTATAAGAAGTTTATTAACTAAATTAGAGTAGTAATTATAAAAAATTTGTGTGTCCTATGCTCTAGATAGCAAGCCTCAAAAATCAAAATCATGCATTTCAGAGTTTAGAAAACGAAATAAAAAAAATCCTCTACAAACTTACCTCTACTTGCAGCCATAACAGACTTCAGTTGCAAATAAACCAACCACGAATCATCACAACCATTCTCAACCGCAATCGAACACCCTCGGTACTATGCTTTCATCTCTACAGCAACATCCTCTGCCTACCTTCATCCAAACCACCACTGTCTGAACCACAGCACAATCATGACTTTTTCGCATCCCAATCCCCAATTCGACCTGAATCCGCCTCCAACGCCATCCACTACAACTGCAAGTACGACAACGCTGCCAGAAAATATGAGTATAAAACCATTGAAAGGTAAACCGCTCACCTTTTTTAATAACCTGAGATCTTCCAGCTTTTGTACTCTGCACACATGGCCCTATTTCGTACAGTATAAATTTGTTTGTATAATGAAAATTAGAGAATTCAGACGGTAAAAGAAGAAAACAAAACCTTGGAATTTAATTTGCTCGCCTTTTCCTAATTTGAGATCGATCATCGCTTAAGTACACCGCCCCCACCAGTATTAGTTGTTCCCCCTTTGATTTTTCCACCATGGCCATCGATTCAGTTGAGTAGAAGAAACGAAAACTCTACTCTACCTGAATCTGCCTACTGCGGGAGCAAGCGGCAAGATCTACACACTCAATGTTAATCTATAGTAGCCATGGCTCGTACTAAAGATTTGAGGAGACAAAAAAGAAACTGTCGGCTAAATGATGGAAACGTGGGAAAGTAGGGGTTAATGAAACGTGGTTAGGACGTAGTTACAATTTTGCCCCTACGCATAAATTTGTTTCTGTTTACCCAGTCGAACAATGTGGGAAATGCCAAAAAGGCTTCACTTTGACCGGTTGACCAAAGGTTTTTTATTATAGTATAGATATATAGAAAATACAAGTATGTTACTATAACATTAACCCAAACCCCAATCTTAGTATCTGATTCATTGGATTATGTTTGGATAATCTTTTAGGTTTAAGTTTCTTTTAAAGTTTTATAAACCTATATTCTAATACCAACTTGTAACATCCCCCTACTTGGAGGCCAAAAACTAACGGCTACGGATGCTGCAGTCATCCATAGTTATTAATCCTCGGCAACCAAATACGGCGACATTAGATACATTGATACACAGAAACATAAGAATATGGAAAAAATTAAACAGCAAACAAATTCCACTTTCCATTTCAAAATATTCCAACTTGATTACACAATCCCAATTCATAGACCACATTCAGATAACATATAAATATTACAAAATACACCTAGAGCAACATATGAAGGTGCCCTTTTGGTAGATCGGAGTATATAGATAGGCAAGAAAACAATTTGCCTTTACAAACAAAACACAAAGCGAAAATAATAGAACTCTGATAATAAGCTTGCCCCCTGCACGTCCTCGGAATCTTTATTCGTCTAAAAGAACACCTGGAAGCCTTAACTCTCAATCTACTCAAAATCAATTGAGTAACCGAGAGTTTAAGGGGAAAACCAAAATGTCGAGTCAGATATAAAGCCTGGTATGAATAATATGTTACCATCTCAAAACCTTTAGATATCTAGTGAGACCATGCCACTTAGCGGAATGGGTTTTCCCCTCACTAGTATCCTTAAACATTTATAAAACCATATATTGTGCTCCTGCATCCACAATGGTTAAAGCATAGTATTTAGTAATCTTTATGATGATATGCAAAATAAGTAAATCAAATCTGGATTACCCTCATCTCCAATGGTCAAAAACAATTCAAAATAATATGATGATATGCAAAACAAGTAAACCAAATCTGGATTACCCATTCCCATTCATTCTAACTATCTGTCTCAATTATAGTTTCTAGGATTACTATTAACCTGTTAAATGTTTATGGACTATCTTTCCAATATCATAGTTTTCATGGGATCACTAAGAACCTATTGGTAACTCCAATATCTTATCTCTTATCCTAGTTTTCATGGGGCAGCCAAGATCCTATTGACTGACTGTCAATATCTGAATCCGGATATAGTTTTCATTGCTAACTACAAACCTAATAGCCCCTTCCAGTATCAAATCATAGTTTTCATGGGTTAACTATGAACCTATTGGTCGCTGTCAATATCATACAGTTTTCATGGGCTTACTGTAAACCTATTGACCGCTGCCAATATCTTTAGTTAAGGTTTTAATATCTGTTAGGTTATACTCACTACTGGGTCAACCTAACTGGTTACTCTGCCATTTCCCCAAAATACAGTTATGGGTTAATAACAATGTGAATAATATTTCCAAAGTCTTTATTTATGCCATGGTTTTTCCTTTAAAAATAAGAATGGGTTATTTGTTTTGAAACTTTAAAATATCACTTTCGAAACCACTGGATGACCTCCTTCGAAAGCATAGAAACCTCTTTTCAAAACTCTAAGTATATACCTTTCCAAACCAATGATACCTTTCGATGGTATCAAGAAAGCATTCTTTAAAACATAGCTTCGTAATGTACCCTTTCGAAAGCATTGGGTTTACTCTTTAAAGACACCATTTGGGTCAAAATGGTTATATACGAAATATCTCTTTCAAAACCAACTAAATTAATTTAGGCAAAAGTTGATGGTGTTGGGACCATCTAGTCGAAAGAAAAACCTTTAAGAATTAAAACTTCGAGGAAAAGAGGCGAAACGCCCTTTCGACTCCATCACCTCTGAAACCCTTAACCCCTTTCGAAAGCAATTAGGAATCAGCTTAAAATAGGTAAAAGAAAATATAACCTTTCGAAGGCATTGATGACTTCAATACTTTGGAAGGAAAATAAAAGCTAGGTTTTAACTAGATCGGAACCAACCCTTTTGAATGCTCTTATTTAAAGGAAAGAGGTACTCCTTCGAAAGCTGATACTTTAACATAATATGACAACCTTCTTCGAAAGCTATTTATAAAACTCTTTCGAAAGCATATGTTTCAACTATGTCGAAGGCTTTAAGTAAAATAAGGCAAGACTTTAACTTTTGAAAACAAAGCAGGGTTTCGACCCTATCGAAAGCTTACCTTTCGACACCAAGGCTTTCGCCTTCCTTCCAATCCACTGCGTACCACTAGTGATACCATGTGTATTGGTTTCGACTATGATGGTTTCGACTATAATGGTTTTGACTATGATGGGGCCGAATCATTGTAGTCGAAAGGGGCTACTAATTGAGGCGGAACACCTTTTTTTAAATTAAAGGCTGAAATGTTGCTTCTTTTAGTAATTACTTTATAACAACTTGCCTATTTGTAAACCATTGATTGGTTGCCATAAAACTTTTCAAATACTTTACATTTAAAACTGCCACACTTATATTAGATTTAAACCATAAAAATGTAACGTTTAAGCCCTTCCATATACCAAAATCAATTATTTTAAAAAAGTCTTTTTAAAATAATTTAATTTCCTTGGTAAATCAATCGGGAATAATCACCTAAATTCACAGAAATTCAATTTCATCATGTAATCAAACATATTAAAAATTTAGACCTAACTTCTTCCTGAAATATTCAAAATAAAATTTAAACCAAATTACATCATATTTATCATCAATAATTCATAATAAATTTCTCATAGCTTGGAAAATTCTGAAAATTAAAACCCATCTCTAAAACCATGTTTTACTTAACATATAAAATTTCCGTGGCATTTTAAAATCAATAACCCATGGTTTTTCACCTAAAACCGTAGGAATTTCATGTACAAATAAATTGTTTAAATCCAACAATCCATAACTTTAGCATATCATCATCCCAAAATATCATAGAAACAACATAAATACTTAAATCTGAAATTATAGGATTATAGAAACAAAAAAAGAGATGGAATGAATTATTACTCACCTTAGATGTAACGACCCTGAATTTTTGACATTTGAAAAGTGAATATTTAATTGAGTTTAAATATTCGAATGATAATTTAAATTGAAATTCAAATATCAGAATGAATTTGGCGATTAAATTATTGAATTTAATTTTTGAAAGTGGGTGAAAATTTGAATTTTCAATTTTAAGCTGATTAAAAATAATCTGAAGGCTTAGAAAATTTATATTGATAATTCTAAAGGTAATAGAACTTTCAGAATTTAAATTGAAATTCATTTGTTCAGTTTTGAAATTTTATCGTTCGAATTGATATTTAAAAATAGCGTTCCGGGGCACAGTCTCGGAATTCAACGAAACCAGTTCCATTGGATCCGTAATATCGTTTTATTATCGGATTTCAATTTTCATAATGTTTGGAGTGATCATTTGGCCGTACGATAAGCAAACGCGCTGAAATTAAATCAAGAATTTAATATTATAACTGGTCCAAAAAGCTATCTTCTCCATACGATCGAATTTGGACTCGAAACCTTTTCCATTGCGTTCGGAATAGGCATATAACATTATAAACACCTGGCGGGACGCCTCGATAGTATATTGAAATTTTGAGTTGCAAATTTAGAGACAATTTGAATTTGAATTTAAATTTATATATATTTAATTACTCTAGTCAACACAGCTGAGATTCCCTTTCTTCAGCCTGCCTTCTTTCAACATCGATGCTTTCTCCTCTCAAATCAACGTACTCCTTGTCTCCCCATTCCTTTACAAAACTCACACATACCTTTTCTCCTCTTTCGTTCAAATTAAAGAAAACATCAGAAAAGAAAAAATGGTCTCTGTTAAAATTCACGTCCCCTCTTCTAAACATTCAAACGAAATTGATCCCTTCTATTCAAATCCAAAAATCAAAACGCGCAACCCTTCTCGTTCAAATAATGGACGCTCTTCATTTTCCCCTTACTCTTCCCCTTCAGTTCATTTAAGAGCAAATCACAGTATTCGATTAGGGAAGACAGAGCACGAGTTTCGTTCGCGAGGCATACTCGGGGTCAAGTCGCGATTGAGATAAGGTGGTGGTGGCGATTTTTCGCTAGCGAATAGCAGGGGAGTTCGCGACTTGTTCGCGCACGTGAGGAGTATTCGCGCTGGTATCGAGGGTGGCTTCGAAGGAGGCGAATCGAGTTCAAGGCTTTGACTTGGAGCAAAGCAAGGCTTCGGCAACGTAGACTGAAAGCATGGGAGTCTTGACGTCAATGGCACGATGGGTTGAAGATTCGAGTATGGCTTCTTTCTATTCGAATGGGTATTTAGAAAAATGCAGAAAGAGAAAATATTTTTCAGTAGGGTTTATATATGCAGATTTTCAATTTGTATATGTATATACAGAAAAAAGAAAGATTACTATAAGGCGAAAATGATTCTGTTTTAATTTAATGGATATATATACATCCACATACATATTATAAATTTAAACAGTAAATTTTAGATGTGTTTAATCCTAATTTAATTTATATATATATTTACAGGAAATAGGAAAATTATTTTTGATAAATTAGGTTTGAAAAGAAAATTAAATGTATATTTTAAATCTACCAATTTATTAATATATTAAGGAGATAATTTGTTTAACTGGTTAATTAAACTTAACAAATAGGAAAATTTATTTGTTTGACAAATTTGAATATTAATAAATTGTATAAATTGTTTATACAAGATTTAAAAAAATCAAGAAACAAGCCGAAAATGGAAAGGGAATGGGATTACAAAATAAAAGCTAAGGTGAGATCTTCTCACTCAAATGAAAGTGGATTTTCTTTTGCAGTTATTGATTAATTGCTGTTTGGATTGTGATATTAGATATAGTAGGATATATCTATACATAGCAATATATATATTGGCATATGTATATATTGCAGTTGTGATTTCCCACACTATATAGCGGATGAGACCCTATTGCGTCGCATAATAGCGGATGATATTTTTATAAATCCCATATACCGCGATATTCCACCTCGAAGTGGAATTGGTATTGTGCTAACATCTGTGGATGCAGGGAAACAGGTTGGAGGGATCCAACAGGATTCCTCAAAACATTTGAATTGATTTAATATGTTGTGTGATTGATTATTTATAATCTATGTATGATTATATCTGTGATTGAATTTGTTGAAGGCTATAATTTAGCCGAATATATTTTTGGTATCGTTGGATACCAGAAATAAATGAAATTGGATTTCTAAAATTAAAAATTGAATTTTAGATAGTTTGGAAGAATAAAAGAATTTATTTAAAAGGAGATAAATTTGTTTGAAATCAAATTGATAATTGATTGGGTATTTGAAATAAATCTTTGAGAAATCGATATGAAAACTTATTTGATGTTGAATGGAAAATTGACTTTTGTGTCGAGAATAAATTTGGAAATCGATTTGTAAAATGATTTGGTATTTGGGATTAAAAGTTAGAATCAATTTGAAATGTGATTCGGTGTTGAAGTAAATTCAGAAATCAATTTGGAATTCGATTTGGGATTTGAAATAAATTGAGAAATCAATTTGAAAGTTGATTTAATGTTAAAAGTGAATATTTGAGAATGTAAATTCCGAATAGAATTTATAAAGGAAAGGGAAATTTGTTTTAAAAATAAATATTGATTTATTTTTAAAGTGCGGAAAATATGATTTGAAATCGGTTTTCAAAGTGATGAAGTGTGGAAATAAATTTACAAATTTGAAATGTAAATTTGAAATAAATCGATAAGGATTTATTTAATTGGTTTAAATGGACCATTTTCAAATGTGAAGTGTGAAATATGATTTGAAATTGATTTTCAAATGTGAAGTGTGAAATATGATTTGAAATTGGTTTTCAAATGTGAAGTGTGGAAAATATATATCTTTTGAAGATATTTTGAAATAAATAATTTGGGAAAAATTATTTAAATTGGCTGATTGTTGTGAATGTTATTGATAGTTAAATAACCGACTATCAATATTTGCCTTTGAAATGGCACTTGATTTGTTTTTAAACAAACGCTCACTATTCGGGTTAGCCGGGAAAAGACCTTTGTGTCATATAACCCATTCCGAATTAGTGATACGACGATATGGATCGTATTGAAGACCGGTGGTAAAGACCGGATATTTGCGAAAATGAAAGGACAACCTATCGAATGTCTCTACATCGAGTTGCTCCGGTATAGAGATTTATATCACTCTTTTTGTGATGGGAAGTCCGGACGTGATTAGTGAATATCCGGATTGCAAGGGCTTCTTTGGAAGTGCCTTCGGTTCCGTTCGATCCCGGAACGGACTTGTATGGATGTGTGTCTGACGGTACACTTTGAGATGTAAAGCTGGTTTCTATCAAATACATTTCTGTTGGTGGCGGAGAATTTATTCTCTTAGCTTAACACCCTTCTCTGAGACGTACGAGCTCAGAGGTTATGTAGTTGATGGTTACTAGTGATACATTCCCAATTTGGTAATGTGGCACACGAAGTGTTGTTGATCAGTTGTTGGTCAAAGCGTTGCTTTGTGAAAAAGCGTGGCTTTGTGAAAAAGCGTAGTTTTGTGGACGAGACTTCGTCGAGCCTCACAACCCGGTAATGGTCGAAATAGGAATGTTGCGGCAAAGGTTTGTAGGGGTAGCGCCCCTAGGGTATGTCATTTCCTTCTGTATAAAAGGTGATATCATGGTATGGAGCCCAGATATTTTACCTATGTTGATTATACTTTGTGATTGTTGCATTTTGATTGAGGATCCTCGGATAAAGGTCGGTGACGACCGGGGGATGACATAGCTTGTGTGTTAGTTACCTAGTTACAGCTGTACAGTGTGAGGTAGCGTCAGTGTGTTAGTTACCTAGTTACAGCTGTACCGCGTGAGGGAGCGTCGGCCTTTTGTTTGCAGAGATCCGGTTAGGATCCGGGGCGTCTTTCCAGAGGTGTTTCTATTTCGGTATAAGGAAGTTCCTTTGCCTGACCATTTGTTGGAAATCCAAAGAAACAATACGAACCCTGTACGGTTTTTTAATTGTATTACCTGCTATGGGATGTGGTGGTAACCTGCTACTGAACGTAGTAGCTATAGTAGACATACAACAATGGTTGTATGTTGGCTAAGATTGATATTATACTTTCGAAATGTTTTCGACAATAGACATTAATAATAGTATCAACTGATTTTGCGTAGTAAGCATTTTTGACTATCATAAGGGAAAATCTCCTCCAATTCTGCGTTTGCATTGTGTGTGTGGCGGGAGGCCTTATGGTAGTTTCATTTTCCAAAAGCATTGCGAAATTGTTTTATTTTCTTTGCGAAAATAACTGTTTTACGATCTCACACCAGTCACCATGACTGACTCGGAGTTTATTGTTCCCTTTCTAAACTCTGGGTGCCCAAAATTTTCCACACGGGCAGTCTAGAGTTATTTTATCAGGATATTCTGGATATTCTGAAGCTTTGGAGATAAGATGGATGGCGAAGCATACTACCGTACTTGTTCATTATTTCCGCTGTGTATTCTGTATGTGGAAAAGTTTATATAACTATCCAGTGATGTGTATTGTTGTAAACTCTGATGATTGATGTATGTATAAACTGATATAGTCTTTTGTTTTAAAGATTATTGATTCATCTATTGTATATTATTCCGCTGCGAATGTGAGATTCTGTTGTTGTTTCTATTTTTTTGTTCTTTCTTTTCTTCTGTCTTCTTCTACCTCTTCTTTTTAACCCTAATGGTTCGGTTTTCCGGCATTCGATTGCGCGGCATTTGATACAGTGGACGTATTAATGTCGACTTTCAAGCGTCGAAAAGTCCAGTCGTTACATTAGATATGATAAGGAATTTGAGATTTGTCGTTGATTAATCCTTCCTAGCTTTGATCCTTAGATTTTAGATTATAATCTTCCTCTTCCTCCTTGTTAATGGCCAGCTCTTATGGTTTTTGCATTTTGTTTTTGATTTGAGAAAATGAACGTGAATGGACAATAGTGAGAAGGGTATAGCCGTGTAAAATAAAGAGGCTATTTTAACTAATATGCCCATGCATGAACTAATTATCCTTTAAACCAATTAAAGCCCATTTATTTAATTATCAAGCATGGCCCATGTTATAATTTATTCAAATCTAAATCCCGTTATCATCATTATTCTATTTAATTTAATTTATCTAATTAAATTTCCTGAATAATGTTATCAAAAATTAGGGATGTTGCAGTCTTCTTACAGTCATTTGCAAGCATCTGGCAAGAAGGCCTAGCCCAATGGCTCTCCAACCTCTATAAAAACTCACCTATCTACAACATAAAAAGGATCCTTTGGACTGGCTGCTGAAACTCTACATAAAATATTTTTTACTCTTCTCCTCCCTCCTCACAACAGTCATCCCAGAGGTTTACTATGATTCTCCAGTGAACTCCAGCATTGGGGACTTAGTCTAACTCGCGATATTTAACAACTTTGTAATACAATTCACCTTGTAACAGTAATCAGTCGGTAATAAAAGTTATAAAGTGGATGCAGGCTTCATTAACAGCCAAACCACTATAAAAATCTTCTTGTCTTCTTAATGTTTCTGCTTTTTCTACATTTATTCTCTATATTATTGCTCTGTAAGAACAAGGCTGGTGCTTTCGCGCTCAATCCGGGGTGTTGATCCATTTTTTGGGTTAACAGGCACTGATCCCACGCCTAAAGGTGGCGTTATTCCATACTTAGAATATTTTGGAGAGTCTATCTTTTGGTCTCGATTGATCATCGCTTCATATCATTGTCTACGATTGATCTCTGAGCCTAATAGCCATCTCTTCGGGATGTTTTCATCGATGATCATCAAGTCTAACTTGTCTAGTCAGTCTGAATATAGCCGGGCCAAAAGTCCGGATAACACACATTACCGTATCTATATGTATTTATGATGTAATTGAAGTTTGCTTATTTATTTCTTAAACTTATACTCTACTTTACATACATACGTAAATACACATACATGTATATATATAATTGGTAAACGTGGTTATTTATATTTCTATTTATAACCTTTTTTTAGTTTCTATATCTAGGGATTTATGTATATACACTTATGTGTAACTTCTACAAAATATTTATTTCCATATTTTAGTGCATTGGAATTGTATCTTTTCCAAGAAGGAAATGTTACAACTTCAATTTCCTACAACTACAAAAAAGTGGGATTGTGCTATGTTCAAAATTTCAAAGAAATATTTTTTTTTTATTAAAATAGACAATGCGATCTTCAAAAAGATGTCCTTACTTTGTACTTCTCTTTTATTTTGGGTATATTCGTTGTTATTTCAAAGGCCGCACTTTTCATATATAATTGTGAGGTGGACAATTTATGGAAATTCCCATAAAGATTTTACACCAATGAATTAAATATAGAATTTAAATCCCAAAATCAAACAAAAGTATATCCAATTGATTATTATCAAGTTTAACAGTTTACAACCCAATTAACAAAGATCTGGAATTAACTATGCTGTTCTTTGAATATTATATTTCATAAATTTTAAGGACTATTCTCCTTAACGTCCAAATTTAGGGTTTTGTGTGTGTATGTGTGTACGTATGTATGAATGTATGTATATATGTATATTAGTGTGTGCGTGTCATATCATCAAAGTTTAACGATCTAAATATGTAGACAAGGATTTAAAGTTAGATTTATATATTTAAGCCTATAATTCAATGGTTTCCATATAGGCATAATAAACAAATTAGAATTCCAATGATATAAATTTAGTATTACGTAAAACACATAATTTTTCACTCACCTTATGGCTACTGAATCTCCAGATCCAAATCCGTGCCTCTCACCTGACTCGGTTTCTTTTCAACAAATATATATATATATATATATATATATATATATATATAAAGTGTATATATATCCATTAGAACTACAGATCTAATAGGAGATTTGAGATAAGTGGAGTCTAAATTTATAAATCTAGAATTAACATTTTCCGCATAATTGATTCACTCCTTCTCTTCTTCTCTTTTATTTTATGTCCCTCACTATATATATATGTATGTATGTATGTATATATATATATGTATATATGTATGTATGCATGTATGTATATATATATGTATATATATATGTATGTATGTATGCATAATATTTTTATAAGTTCTAGAAATAGTGGAGAGGGAAAATGGCAGAACTGTAGCAAATTATGAGATTGTTTTGTCTTTGAAATAAAATAAAATATTGGAAATTGAAAGTAAAGAGAGATATATCTATGAAGGATATCTATAAATCAATGTGGATATGTAATTTTTTGAATATCCCATAAAATATTTCAAAATGAGATATTAATATTTGTAGACAAATAAACTTATATGATATTGAATATGAAAAATGTTAATTTTGACCGATGTGTGAGCCTAAGGAAAATTGCATGTTTCAAGAATATTTATTTATCTTCCTAGTATAAGTTGGCGGATATAATGTTTATAAACATGAAAAACCTATTTAATTTAAAATGCATGTATGAACTCAAATTTAATTATAAGTATTGAGAACTGAAAATTATTGTGTTAAATATATGTATAAAAGGAAGTTTTATGATTTCAATATTGATATTCCCCTGCATATGAACATTATTATAAGGCCCTATGTTTGGCATATCATACTATATCAGTGCATACTTTATGAATTTATGTATGCATGATAGAAGAATGACATGAGTTGAATTGAGTGTTGCATGGATACATGTTGGTATTATTTGATCATTGTTTCTGCAGGTATTGTGTTGATATTTGTTTGTATGTATGAAAATAAAAAACTTATTAAAATTATATTGAATGTAACCGATGATATAAAATCTAATATACCGATCTTCATAAGTTATATTGTATGTGAGGGAAACTACTTTGTTAGATTGTTCCATACTCAGCATGGTACGTTCCTCATAAAAAACCAGATACAACTATTACTGGATTATGAAAAGGTGTTCCTCCAAACTATAATTTTTCAAAGTGTAGGATATCTAGCTAAAGGGGGTCTTACCATTGTTTGAAAATTATAAATCAATGGACATTAGGTGTTTGATTGTGAGTTTCTTCCTGTCCTTCTAATATGAGACAACAAATTTACAAGGGGCTTATGTGAGAAAATTGAAAATATATTTTTTAAGTTGATCCCACAACATTGAGAAAATCTTGAAAACATTTGATTGTTTTGGTGTGACATCTATTACATCTTCATGGTTCTTGCATATGTAATAATAAATAACATGAATAGCCAAAGGGTGAATGTGGTAAAATGAGAGGAAGCTTCATGTTTCACTTAAATTATTAAACATGCTATTACTTATGATGTGAGAAGATACATTGTACCTCTTTTGATGAACACTGGAATTTATGTAAGTGCATGTAATAAAAAAGGCAGACACATCTATTTTGAACCTAAAGCAATTGAGAAATTGGCAGATGAAATGATTTTATAAAATTGATTAAGATTAAATAGAACTTCATGGATCCGCTTTCTAAATTAAAGGAAACTAGTCCTTGAATCTTCAAGAGGAATGAGCCTCGAGCCTAAAGTAGAGAAAAATTTGATGAATACCTATTAGTGGTCAAACAATGAAACATGATTACTCTTTCCCTTAGTATTTTTGTGTTTATGAGTTTGATTGCTTTTATATAATCCATAACCAATTATTAGTGGTGCTTTTGAGATGCACTTGATAGATTTTGTAACATCCCGAAAATTTTCGACTTTCGAAAATTCAACATCGATACTCACTTCATCGACTGCTGAGCCATCGAATGCCGGAAACCCGGAAAGTTATGGTTTTAAGAAAGAAGAAAAAGGTAGAAGAAGAAGATAGAAGAAAAAGAAAGAAGAACAACAATAGAACAACAGAACAGCAACAGAAAACAATATCAGAATCTCATATATCGCAGCGGAACAATATATAATAAATAACACTAGTCTTTTTAAAACAAAGAACTATATCAGTTTATACATACATCAATCATCAGAGTCAATATACAACAATGGACAGTTATATAACTTGTCCTCATACAGAATACACAGCGGAATAAATATATCAGATACAAATACTACGTCTCGTCCTCCGGCTTATCTCCAAAGCTCCAGAATATCCAGAATATCCTGATAATATAACTCCAGGCTGCCCGTGTGGAAATTGGTGGGCACCCAGAGTTTAGAAGGGAAACAATAAACTCCGAGTCAGTCATGGTGACTGGTGTGAGATCGTAAGACAGTTATTCTTTAAAATAAACAACAGGAAAACTTTAAAGTCAATTCGAAATGCTTTTTGGAAAATGAGACTACCATAAGACCTCCCACCACACACACAATGCAAACGCAGAATTGGAGGAGATTTCTTCTTATGATAGTCAAAGATGCTTACTACGCAAAATCAAATCATTTTTGATATTATTATTAGTGCATAGTGTAGAAAACATTTCGAAAGTATAATATAAATCTTAGCCAGCATAGGCATTCCGCACTTATGCCTACTATAGCTACCATCCAAACAGTGGTGACCACCATAAGTGAATGATAGGTTCTACAACTAAAACCGTACAAGATCGTATTGTTTCTTTGGATTTCCAACAAATGGTCAGGCTAAGGAACTTCCTATCCACGATGGGTACGTCCCTGGAATAGACGACCCGAGAAATAACCTAACATTACGGTTAGATCTCTGCCAACACAAGGCCGGGTTACCTCTGCAAAAGTAGGTAACTACTGACACGCGTATGCCATCCCCCGATCGTCACCGATCTTCCCGAGGATCCCCGATTTCCAACAAAACCACATAGATAATAATAATGCAGTAACCACAGAGGTTAAGTATCTGGGCTCCATACCATGATACCACCTTTATCCAGAAGGAATGACATACACTAAGGGGCGCTACTCCCTAGAACCTTGCTGCATCCTTCCTGTTTCGACCATTTCCGGGGTGTGAGGCTCGACGAAGTCTCGTTCACAAAGCTACGCTTTCTACAAAAAGCCCTGCTTCGGGTCAAACAAAATGATCAACCTATGATCACAAAGATATAAGATCAAATAAATGATCATATCGCAAATGACCAAACACTGATCATTTCACAGCAACACTCAGTATGCCACGTTACCAAATTGGGATATATCGCTGATAAATTTCAACTACATAACCTCTGAGCTCGTACGTCTCAGAGAAGGGTGTTAAGCTAAGAGAATAAATTCTCCGCCACCAACAGAAATGTATTTGAAAGAAATCAGCTTTATATCTCAAATTGTAACGTCAGACACACAATCCATATAAGTCTGTTCCGGGATCGAACAGAACCGAAGGCACTTCTCACGAAGCCCTTGCATATCCGGATAAATTTCTAATCACGTCGGGACTTCCCGTCACTAAGGGTGATAAAACCTCTAAATCGAAGATCAGTCGATGTAGAGTAACTCGACGGTAATCCTTTCGTTTTCAAAAATATCCGGTCTTCAACACCGGTCTTCGAATGCAATTCATAACGACGTATCACATATTCGGAATGGGTTATACGACCCCATGGTCCTTTCCCGGCTAACCCGAATAGTGAGCGATTATTCAAAAATAAGTGTGGCATTCAAATTCATCCAATTCACAACAAATACCTATCTAAAGGTAATTATTGATAGTCGGTTATTTAACTATCAATAAAGATGCGCAACATCATCAGATTCCAAATAATTTTCCCAAATTATTCATTCTTCAAAAATATCTTTTACTAGATATAAAATTTCCACACTTAATCATTTGAAAACAAATTCAAATATTCACTTTTCAATTTATCTTTACAAGATAAAAACTCAAACAGTTCATTTCACATTGGAAAAGCATTTCCATACTTATTTAAAAATAAGTAATTCACAAATCATTTATTTTCAACACTTAGAAAATATTCGATATACTTAAAATCAAAATTAAGTATATATCTCATTCTTTAAGGAAATCATTCTTAAATCACATTTATTTGAGTCAAAACGAATGTTGCGTAAAACATCGTTACGACGACTCGACATCACTAGTATAGGGATTCAGAATTAAGATAGATATATAAATCCCAATACTATATAAAATATTTCCTTTCGGAAATCATTTACTATAACAACAGTGTTATAGTCTACCATTTCCTTATTTTTCTCGAAAACGTCTATTTCAACAATGAATGTTGAAATCTATGTATTCGATACTTAACACGTTTTAAAACATCTTTTAAAACAGTTACTTCATTTTTATAATATCGCTTTCCCAAAACCATATCCATTCTACTTCAAAAATATATTCACTGTCCAAAATCGTGAATATACTTCACTAATCACATTTCACTATTTAATTCATCAAATTCAATTTATTTCGAATTTATAAAACAACGCTTATAAATTCCATTTCCGTTTTATAACAACTTCGGTCTATAAATCTCCTTTTATTAATTTCTATAATACACTTATTAAAATAAGTGATTTTCAGATTTATAAAACAATGTTTATAAATTCAACCTTATATTTCACAATAACTTTGATTTATAAATCCCCTTTATTAACAAGTTTGATCAATACTCCCTTTAAAGGTAAAAATCCAATTTTATAAGTTAATTTCTTATAAATCTTCCATTCTACAATTTCATTCATTTTAACTTCACAATTTATACATCTATAAATTTCATATCGATTTAACTTTATAATTTATACATCTATAAATTTCACATCGATTTTCCAAATTCGCTTCAATTAGCCAAATAAATTTCTAATTGGACTTCCCACTTATTTCTTTGTCTCTTTCAATCTATTTAAAAATCCAAATTTAAATTAATTTCTTCAATTTAAAATCACTGTTTTATGAAATCCATTTATTTAGCATTTTCACTTTATTCTGGAATTTATTCGATAAGATTATGAAAATCAGCTTTTATACTTTTAAATTCTTTTCTTCGAATTTCTTCAATTTCAAAAATTGATCCACTCAGAAATTTTCTACTTGAATTTCAAAAATTCAATTTCGTTTATTTTTGGAATCCAATAATGTCAAACATCCATTCAGCTAAATTTTAGTTTTCAAACAATTTTCAGATATCAATATGATTAATAGCATCACTATAATCATTCACAGATTCATATCACAATAGAAATAAATTCCATCAATGTGAGGGGTCCAGTTGGATCCCTCCAACCTGTTTCCCTGCATCCAAAGATGTTAGCACAATACCAATTCCGCTCCAGTACGGAATTATCGCGGTATATGGGTTTTTATAAATCCGCTTACTAACGGCGCAATAGGGTCTCATCCGCTATACGAGGCGGGAAATCATCAAACCAATATATACATATGCCAATATGTATATATTGCTATATATATATATATATCCTATTATATCTAATACCGCATCCAAACAAATCAAACAAATCAATAACTGTAATTCAAAATTAAATCTGAGTGAGAAGATCTCACCTTAGCATTTATTTTGCAGTCCATTTCCATCCAATTGTTTTCTTGATTTAACCTTGTATAAATAAATTTATACAATTCATTAATATTCGAATTTTAAGTCGAACAAATCAATTTCTGACTTTCAATTATACAATGATTTTATTTTAGACTAGTGATTAAATTTTGATCAAAGAAATTTAATTTTAAACTAATTACTTTTTCCCAAATTGGTCTTAGTGACTAACGTAAGATTTAATAAGTTGACTTAACACTTTATTTATCAAATCCATTATTTAAAAAAATAAGCTAGTATATTTATTATTACTATTTGCCTATCTATACTTATACAAATTGAAAACCTACATATATACTTATTATTATTATTATTTTTTCTGATTTCCTATATACGGTTAAGTCAAATTAATTAAGAACAACTTAAAATCTAAAACTGCTTATCGTTTTAAAAATCAAAATTATACATGTTCTTACAGTATTATTTTCTTTCATCTTTTCTGTGAATATACGTTCATACTTGCGTAGATATTAAATCGAAAATAAAAAATTGTAAATATACCTCATAGAAGAAAAAATTTGCGAACCCACATCGAAATCCCCTCCTCGAGTCGCCGTTCGCCTGACGTCGCGAACCACTTCACGTCGCTGCCCTTAATACTTCGAGAAACCCAGACTCGAGTCGCCCTTACGCTCGAACGCGAGCCTACCAGGATCGCGAGACACCTCCCTGCCGAGTCTCACGAGTGCCACCATGACCCAGTCTTCACGCACGCGAGTGCTTCCACTTGAACGGCCTCGCGACCTCGAGCTCCTATCTCCATCGCGCCCCTATACTGCAGATCGAACAGCCCAATCTACGACGATCCAGCCTCGCCTAAATCGAATGACGAACCAACAGTGGCGACCCCTCCTTCAAAATCGCGAGAACCCTAGACGCCGCTGCCATCGTACGCGTGCGCGCGCCACTCGCCGCCGCGACCTACCCCTCCATAGCTCGATTTGAATTCTTCGATTCCAAATGGGGAGCGACCATTTTTTTCTTGCGTTTGTTTTTCTTTATTTGAATGAATTCGAACTGAGGAATGGGGGAGAGAGTTGCATGATTATTTAAAAGAAAGGGGAACGTGTTTGCACGTTTATTTTTCGTGATTCCTGGCGCGTTTTTAGGGAGGAGAACGTGGTGATGATTTTGACCATGAATTTAAAATTTAAATCTTGATAAAAACTTCAATGCGTTTTCGTGTCGTATTCTCACATACGAACTCCGAAAAATACGAAATTTGAAATCCGATAATAATTCGATATTACGGACCCAATGGAACTGGTTTCGTCGAATTCCGAGACTGTTTGAAAAATGACTATTTTTAAAATATCGATTCGAACAATAAAATTTCAAAACTGAACGAAACACTTTCAATTTCAATTCTGAAAGTTCTATTACCTCCAGAATTATCAATATGAATTTTAAAAACTTTTGAAATATTTTTAATCGGCCTAAATTTGAAGATTCAAATTCTTATTCAACTTCCAATCGATTAAATTTTATAATTTAATCGCCAAATCCAAATTTAAACCGGGGATTCAAATTAAATCATCGTTCAAATATTTAAAATTAATTAAATATTCTCAATTTAAATTTGGTCGAAATTCTGGGTCGTTACAGACTTCCCCCCTTAAAAGAATTTCGTCCTCGAAATTACAAGTTAGGAAAAAATGTCCTTAACTCGTCTACTATTTTTCAACATCCAATAGTTTTGTCAATTTTTCAAAACAAATCTTCTACTAAAGATTTGTTATCATTCAACTAAATTTCTAAACCTTCTATAGTTTTCAAACATCATTGTTTACTTCAAAATTCAAATTTAAATTCAAATTTAAACTTAAACTTTCACAATTTTCTCAAAAAATTTCTAACACTCGAAATTTTCGAAAAATTTCGCCAGCGTCTCCTTTGCGCGGCTAATACGGCACGACTACAAAACGTCCCTACGGACTCTCAGATTTCAAAAAGAAAAAGAAAAAGCCAAGCGGCTAGAGAGAAATCATCAAAAACTCATATTATAATTCAAATACTTACCTTTTGTCGAGCAATTCAAATTATCTTTGAAATCAAAATCCCAATTCCTTTACAATACCTGTATATCTACTAGCCATTATATCTAGTTACAGCATTCAAACCATTTCGCAAATTTTATTACAAAATTTTCAATATAAACTACTTATACCTTTTTAGCTTACTATTGAAGTTACATCCATTCAATTTTTCATTTCAAATTTCACTTGAATTACATTTCACATTTCAATTTCTCATTCGAATTCAATTCACAATTCCAATCTACTTTGGGTTCAGTTTAACTTCTGAATATTGAATTTTATCAATTATCTTTTATTCATAACTGATTATTTTAAATTAGTTCCAATTACTAATTCATTTCAATTCTAATTCACTTACAAATTCAGATTTGCTTTCAACATTCAGTTTCAGTTTTATTCACTTACAATTGTAAATTCCATTCATTTGAAATTTATTTCTACTTACTTGAATTTATCTTCAATTTCGAACCATTCTTTTATTTAGTTCACAATTCAAGTTTCAATTTAACTAATTCAACTTCCATTTCGTGAATTAATTAATTATCAAAGTAGTTTATTCGGATTCAATCCTTATTCATTTTCCTTTTCCAAGTTAGGAATTTCCTATTCAACGTGATTCAAATCAAATCACATTCCATTATTTTATACCTATCTCCTATATTACTTCATCTTGAAAATATCTTTATATAGTATTCCAGAGTCTTAATAACATTTTCAAAACCATTTCTGAAAACAATTCAAATTTATCTTTTGAATTTTCAAAACAAAACTCAATTTTCCAAACAACTTTCATTTAAAACAATTTGGCAGCAATTTCTCTTTTGGAAACCCGAAAATGAACACCGGTGATGCCGCGGTCATTACCGAAGTTATTTTCCAGCGACCGAAAAGAGTTTAGAGCTTTTATCTCTCTAAAATACTTTTCAAACCTTTAAAATTCATTTTCAAATCCAAAAAGATTTAAACTTCCAAATTTCCAAAATTTTCAAATTCTTTTCAAAACATTTCCAAAACTTCTCTGGAATTCCGTTTCAAATTACAATTCACATTTATAATTAATATTCTCAAATTCTACTTGTATATGGATTCATTTCTTAATTCTTTATTTTTTTGATTTCAATTTCATATATAATTTTTCACATATATATATCAATGATGATAATTAACATCATCACTCCCTAACAACCATGCAACCATATACTATAATAATTTACAGAAAATCATTTCTTTTCTATACAAAAATAGTTTGGGCAAAATTATCTCATTCACCCTATTCAAAAACAATACTGTGCCGAATTGTTCTATATAAGTGTTTAGAGATTCCTATCGATAGAGTTGTACGGACAATACCGACCAGAATCCATATACCACTCAACAAACCAATCATCACAATATAAAACAATTTTATATTCACTAACAAATACGCACTCGTATCTATTATTACACTCAACTCATTCTAGAGTACTACTGACTCTATCTCTAATGAGTAACACCCAACAGAGCAGGGTTGTCGCTTAACCATATGCTCTGATACCAAATGTAACATCCCGAAAATTTTCGACTTTCGAAAATTCAACATCGATACTCACTTCATCGACTGCTGAGCCATCGAATGCCGGAAACCCGGAAAGTTATGGTTTTAAGAAAGAAGAAAAAGGTAGAAGAAGAAGATAGAAGAAAAAGAAAGAAGAACAACAACAGAACAACAGAACAGCAACAGAAAACAATATCAGAATCTCACATATCGCAGCGGAACAATATATAATAAATAACACTAGTCTTTTTAAAACAAAGAACTATATCAGTTTATACATACATCAATCATCAGAGTCAATATACAACAATGGACAGTTATATAACTTGTCCTCATACAGAATACACAGCGGAATAAATATATCAGATACAAATACTACGTCTCGTCCTCCGGCTTATCTCCAAAGCTCCAGAATATCCAGAATATCCTGATAATATAACTCCAGGCTGCCCGTGTGGAAATTGGTGGGCACCCAGAGTTTAGAAGGGAAACAATAAACTCCGAGTCAGTCATGGTGACTGGTGTGAGATCGTAAGACAGTTATTCTTTAAAATAAACAACAGGAAAACTTTAAAGTCAATTCGAAATGCTTTTTGGAAAATGAGACTACCATAAGACCTCCCACCACACACACAATGCAAACGCAGAATTGGAGGAGATTTCTTCTTATGATAGTCAAAGATGCTTACTACGCAAAATCAAATCATTTTTGATATTATTATTAGTGCATAGTGTAGAAAACATTTCGAAAGTATAATATAAATCTTAGCCAGCATAGGCATTCCGCACTTATGCCTACTATAGCTACCATCCAAACAGTGGTGACCACCATAAGTGAATGATAGGTTCTACAACTAAAACCGTACAAGATCGTATTGTTTCTTTGGATTTCCAACAAATGGTCAGGCTAAGGAACTTCCTATCCACGATGGGTACGTCCCTGGAATAGACGACCCGAGAAATAACCTAACATTACGGTTAGATCTCTGCCAACACAAGGCCGGGTTACCTCTGCAAAAGTAGGTAACTACTGACACGCGTATGCCATCCCCCGATCGTCACCGATCTTCCCGAGGATCCCCGATTTCCAACAAAACCACATAGATAATAATAATGCAGTAACCACAGAGGTTAAGTATCTGGGCTCCATACCATGATACCACCTTTATCCAGAAGGAATGACATACACTAAGGGGCGCTACTCCCTAGAACCTTGCTGCATCCTTCCTGTTTCGACCATTTCCGGGGTGTGAGGCTCGACGAAGTCTCGTTCACAAAGCTACGCTTTCTACAAAAAGCCCTGCTTCGGGTCAAACAAAATGATCAACCTATGATCACAAAGATATAAGATCAAATAAATGATCATATCGCAAATGACCAAACACTGATCATTTCACAGCAACACTCAGTATGCCACGTTACCAAATTGGGATATATCGCTGATAAATTTCAACTACATAACCTCTGAGCTCGTACGTCTCAGAGAAGGGTGTTAAGCTAAGAGAATAAATTCTCCGCCACCAACAGAAATGTATTTGAAAGAAATCAGCTTTATATCTCAAATTGTAACGTCAGACACACAATCCATATAAGTCTGTTCCGGGATCGAACAGAACCGAAGGCACTTCTCACGAAGCCCTTGCATATCCGGATAAATTTCTAATCACGTCGGGACTTTCCGTCACTAAGGGTGATAAAACCTCTAAATCGAAGATCAGTCGATGTAGAGTAACTCGACGGTAATCCTTTCGTTTTCAAAAATATCCGGTCTTCAACACCGGTCTTCGAATGCAATTCATAACGACGTATCACATATTCGGAATGGGTTATACGACCCCATGGTCCTTTCCCGGCTAACCCGAATAGTGAGCGATTATTCAAAAATAAGTGTGGCATTCAAATTCATCCAATTCACAACAAATACCTATCTAAAGGTAATTATTGATAGTCGGTTATTTAACTATCAATAAAGATGCGCAACATCATCAGATTCCAAATAATTTTCCCAAATTATTCATTCTTCAAAAATATCTTTTACTAGATATAAAATTTCCACACTTAATCATTTGAAAACAAATTCAAATATTCACTTTTCAATTTATCTTTACAAGATAAAAACTCAAACAGTTCATTTCACATTGGAAAAGCATTTCCATACTTATTTAAAAATAAGTAATTCACAAATCATTTATTTTCAACACTTAGAAAATATTCGATATACTTAAAATCAAAATTAAGTATATATCTCATTCTTTAAGGAAATCATTCTTAAATCACATTTATTTGAGTCAAAACGAATGTTGCGTAAAACATCGTTACGACGACTCGACATCACTAGTATAGGGATTCAGAATTAAGATAGATATATAAATCCCAATACTATATAAAATATTTCCTTTCGGAAATCATTTACTATAACAACAGTGTTATAGTCTACCATTTCCTTATTTTTCTCGAAAACGTCTATTTCAACAATGAATGTTGAAATCTATGTATTCGATACTTAACACGTTTTAAAACATCTTTTAAAACAGTTACTTCATTTTTATAATATCGCTTTCCCAAAACCATATCCATTCTACTTCAAAAATATATTCACTGTCCAAAATCGTGAATATACTTCACTAATCACATTTCACTATTTAATTCATCAAATTCAATTTATTTCGAATTTATAAAACAACGCTTATAAATTCCATTTCCGTTTTATAACAACTTCGGTCTATAAATCTCCTTTTATTAATTTCTATAATACACTTATTAAAATAAGTGATTTTCAGATTTATAAAACAACGTTTATAAATTCAACCTTATATTTCACAATAACTTTGATTTATAAATCCCCTTTATTAACAAGTTTGATCAATACTCCCTTTAAAGGTAAAAATCCAATTTTATAAGTTAATTTCTTATAAATCTTCCATTCTACAATTTCATTCATTTTAACTTCACAATTTATACATCTATAAATTTCATATCAATTTAACTTTATAATTTATACATCTATAAATTTCACATCGATTTTCCAAATTCGCTTCAATTAGCCAAATAAATTTCTAATTGGACTTCCCACTTATTTCTTTGTCTCTTTCAATCTATTTAAAAATCCAAATTTAAATTAATTTCTTCAATTTAAAATCACTGTTTTATGAAATCCATTTATTTAGCATTTTCACTTTATTCTGGAATTTATTCGATAAGATTATGAAAATCAGCTTTTATACTTTTAAATTCTTTTCTTCGAATTTCTTCAATTTCAAAAATTGATCCACTCAGAAATTTTCTACTTGAATTTCAAAAATTCAATTTCGTTTATTTTTGGAATCCAATAATGTCAAACATCCATTCAGCTAAATTTTAGTTTTCAAACAATTTTCAGATATCAATATGATTAATAGCATCACTATAATCATTCACAGATTCATATCACAATAGAAATAAATTCCATCAATGTGAGGGGTCCAGTTGGATCCCTCCAACCTGTTTCCCTGCATCCAAAGATGTTAGCACAATACCAATTCCGCTCCAGTACGGAATTATCGCGGTATATGGGTTTTTATAAATCCGCTTACTAACGGCGCAATAGGGTCTCATCCGCTATACGAGGCGGGAAATCATCAAACCAATATATACATATGCCAATATGTATATATTGCTATATATATATATATCCTATTATATCTAATACCGCATCCAAACAAATCAAACAAATCAATAACTGTAATTCAAAATTAAATCTGAGTGAGAAGATCTCACCTTAGCATTTATTTTGCAGTCCATTTCCATCCAATTGTTTTCTTGATTTAACCTTGTATAAATAAATTTATACAATTCATTAATATTCGAATTTTAAGTCGAACAAATCAATTTCTGACTTTCAATTATACAATGATTTTATTTTAGACTAGTGATTAAATTTTGATCAAAGAAATTTAATTTTAAACTAATTACTTTTTCCCAAATTGGTCTTAGTGACTAACGTAAGATTTAATAAGTTGACTTAACACTTTATTTATCAAATCCATTATTTAAAAAAATAAGCTAGTATATTTATTATTACTATTTGCCTATCTATACTTATACAAATTGAAAACCTACATATATACTTATTATTATTATTATTTTTTCTGATTTCCTATATACGGTTAAGTCAAATTAATTAAGAACAACTTAAAATCTAAAACTGCTTATCGTTTTAAAAATCAAAATTATACATGTTCTTACAGTATTATTTTCTTTCATCTTTTCTGTGAATATACGTTCATACTTGCGTAGATATTAAATCGAAAATAAAAAAATTGTAAATATACCTCATAGAAGAAAAAATTTGCGAACCCACATCGAAATCCCCTCCTCGAGTCGCCGTTCGCCTGACGTCGCGAACCACTTCACGTCGCTGCCCTTAATACTTCGAGAAACCCAGACTCGAGTCGCCCTTACGCTCGAACGCGAGCCTACCAGGATCGCGAGACACCTCCCTGCCGAGTCTCACGAGTGCCACCATGACCCAGTCTTCACGCACGCGAGTGCTTCCACTTGAACGGCCTCGCGACCTCGAGCTCCTATCTCCATCGCGCCCCTATACTGCAGATCGAACAGCCCAATCTACGACGATCCAGCCTCGCCTAAATCGAATGACGAACCAACAGTGGCGACCCCTCCTTCAAAATCGCGAGAACCCTAGACGCCGCTGCCATCGTACGCGTGCGCGCGCCACTCGCCGCCGCGACCTACCCCTCCATAGCTCGATTTGAATTCTTCGATTCCAAATGGGGAGCGACCATTTTTTTCTTGCGTTTGTTTTTCTTTATTTGAATGAATTCGAACTGAGGAATGGGGGAGAGAGTTGCGTGATTATTTAAAAGAAAGGGGAACGTGTTTGCACGTTTATTTTTCGTGATTCCTGGCGCGTTTTTAGGGAGGAGAACGTGGTGATGATTTTGACCATGAATTTAAAATTTAAATCTCGATAAAAACTTCAATGCGTTTTCGTGTCGTATTCTCACATACGAACTCCGAAAAATACGAAATTTGAAATCCGATAATAATTCGATATTACGGACCCAATGGAACTGGTTTCGTCGAATTCCGAGACTGTTTGAAAAATGACTATTTTTAAAATATCGATTCGAACAATAAAATTTCAAAACTGAACGAAACACTTTCAATTTCAATTCTGAAAGTTCTATTACCTCCAGAATTATCAATATGAATTTTAAAAACTTTTGAAATATTTTTAATCGGCCTAAATTTGAAGATTCAAATTCTTATTCAACTTCCAATCGATTAAATTTTATAATTTAATCGCCAAATCCAAATTTAAACCGGGGATTCAAATTAAATCATCGTTCAAATATTTAAAATTAATTAAATATTCTCAATTTAAATTTGGTCGAAATTCTGGGTCGTTACAGATTTTTCTACTTGATATGATTTTAAGCTTCTTTACTTTTATATAATCCATAACCAATTATTGGTGGTGCTTTTGAGATGCACTTGATGGATATTTCTATTTAATATGATTTTAAGTTCTTTACTTTTATATAATTCATAACCAATTTTCGGTTGTGCTTTGGAGACGCACTTGATGGATTTTTCTATTTGATACGATTTTGAGCTTCTTTACTTTTATATAATCCATAACCAATTATTGGTGTTGCTTTTGAGATTCTATTATTTGTTATGAGTTTGAGCTTCTTTGCTTTTTTTATAATACATAACCAGTTTTTGTGGTGCTTTTGAGACGCACTTAATGGATTTACCATTTATTATAAATTTGAGCTTCTTTGATTTTTTTATACTCCACAGTCAGTTTTGGTGGTGCTTTTGAGACACACTTGATGGATTTTATTTATTTATTTGAGGCAATGTCTTATTGCTCGTATAAAATTCATAGCTAGTATCAGTGATACTTTGGAGATGCACTTAATGAATTATGTTTATTTCTTTTGTGAGGTTGAGTCTTTTTCTCTTAATAAGTACATAGCCATGAGTTGTGGTGGTAGAGTAGAGCACTTGATGGACTCATCTACTTGAGTGTGAAGGCAGACCGCCTTCTATGAGAGACCTGAGCTCTCTAGAGCACTCATGAGTTCCCAATGTAGTTGCATGACCATTAAAAGTGCATATTTATCATGGAGTTTGTAGAAATTGAAAGTGTAGTATGTGTTGTGCGATCTCAGCCCAAATCTTTGTAGTTTAAGAAGAAATTCACTACTTAGATTTAGTTTTGAACTCATTTCTTTATGTATCAATTCAATCAAAAGATATTGGTACTTACATATGAAATTTTCTTCTTGCCTGGGTTATTTTCACTCTTCTTCTTTGATATTTATCTTAATCTGCAGAGGATTGTTCGATAATTACAAAAAAACAAAAAAATTCATTGCTTAACATTTTGCGTTCTTTATTAGTGAAAAAACATTTTTATAGAATGTTAATTTATTGTGATTAATAGGCTTAAGAGAAAGAACAATTTGATGTTTGTTTTATTCCCTCTCATTTCACTCTTCTTTGAAAAAGGAACACAAAATTTATAGTAAAAAAATTATCTTCTTCATTCTCCTCTCTCTACAATTTCTTTCAAAATTAAACCTATCTTTCAAAAGATTTAAAATCCTGGACAGTGATTTCTACAAATCTCCAAATCCTTCAACCTTGAGTGCATAAGTTTGAAAGACGGTTGGGTTAAACTAGGAAGTGGATGATAATTATTGATTGTACTCCATGCCAAATTTCGCTTTCAAGGCAGTGACCTCATCTACAACACAACTCCCATCAATATCTCTTCTTGTTCCTACCCATTAATTTCTAACATGCCCTTCTTCATGTTTGAAACTTAAAAGATGTTGAATTCAAAGCTTTCGACAAAACTAAACATTAAATTAAAAATTAATATGCAATAAAAGTAAGTGTAAATCTCACCAAAACCAAATAAAATGGTCAACAAAACTGAATAAAACAGTTAAACTCGAGGATGGTACATGCAAAGAATTCAATATGACTACTCCATTAAACAAAGACTCGGTTATCATAGAATTTAGTTACATGCCTGGTAAAAAGCATGGACCGTATGGTCCACAAACCAAGTCTACAAATCATATTGGTATAAATTATAATCATTGTAACAAACCAATTATAGAAGGAAGCCATACTGTTATCTTATCCAAATAAAACTAGTGTGTAACCCGTGCATTGCATATGGTAATGTTGTTAAAAAATAGTGTTTATATTTTAACTACTGTTAAAATATATTTTATTATGCAATATATGATAAATTTATCATGATATGTTAATCATAAATTAAAATGACATGCGATGTTCTGATATAAGGTAGAGCGTTCAATCTTCGTTAACTATATATCTCTGAAAATTAATGTCCTAACTCAAAAAAATTGTAAATTAAACTTGTTAATATTGTATATGTAAATAATTCATGTTTTTTCTTGATGACATAAATAATTTAAGTTATGTGATATATATTTTTATATGTATTAGTAAATAAGTAACTTTAACATTTTATTAATACGATTATCGTATATATACTAAATTTTCATCTTTTTTTAAGGATTTATAAATAGATTAATGAACATTAAATAATTGAATTTATTTAAATAATTTGAATGAGGATCAACATAACTAATTAAATACAAGGAGTTGAATTTAAAAAATGAGAAAAAATTAAGAAGAGCTTTGTACATATTTGTAATTGAGAAGAGCAATTAGCTTATCTACTTGTGAACTTTTATTCATTATACAGTTTGCATTTTTAAACAATTTTATCCTTGTAATTAACCATAGATTTCATATTGTTGTAAGAGGGTCATGCTTATAACTTTGATAATTGCAAACTAATGTTATGTGGCATTTATTTGAGTTATGAGTTAGGTACGATTTAATAACATGTTGAATGTAAGAATGTTTATATAATCTAATATTAGTGTAATCCATGTGTTCACATCGTAATGTTGTAAATATAAATTTATCTTTAAAGGTTGTTCAAAATGAAATTATGCTATGTAATTTACGATAACCTTTTAAGATAAATGAATTAGAAATTAAAAGAGTTATTATTATTTAAGCATACATTTTATGTTATGTAATTGAAATATCTTCATATATCAAAATAAAGAAGAAATAATTTAATCATTTTCCCCATATCTATTAACATTGTATATATTGAAATTCCTATATTTTAAGGATTCATTAGATGATTATTGAATATTAGTTGATCATATTCACTAAATAGTTTAAATTTACGATTACACAATTAGTCAAATATATGGACTTGAATGTAAAATATTAAAAGTTAATCGAGAAGGGTTTTATCCGTGATTGTAATTTTTTTTATGTATTTAAAGTTAATAGAAGTTTACAGTGCAATGTATGATAAATTTATTTATTAAATATGTAATATCCCGGAAATTTTAACAATATCAATTTAATAATCTGTTGAATAATTAAATTGATATGGATAATCTTTGATAATAAGATTTGAATTTAATTTAATAATCTGATTAAATTAGTATTAATTGATGATTTTATCTTTTAAAAGTTAATAAGATATTTCTATTTGAATATATATATTTATTTATATATATTGTAAATAGAAGCTTTGGTAAATTGGAAATTTATATTTAATTTAATCTGGACTTTTCAAAGATATTTAAATAAGTAATTTTATAGTTTTAAAATACTTCAGGTAAATATTTTAATTGGTTTAAGATATTTTTAACTTAAGTTTAAATAAATAAGATTTACAAAATGTTTTATTTATTTTTAAATATTTCTTGATAATATAATCTCTTGTTTAAATTATAAAATATGTTATTTTCAAATAACAAGTATAATGTATTATTTTTAATATGTATGAATTTTAATGCTAAAAGGAATTGTTATTTTAAATTGAATAAATAGTGTATGTAAATATATATAACTTAACTTTTAAATTGAATCTTAGGATTTAATTTAATTTGAATTTGAATTTAAGTTTTGAAGTTCAAAAGAATAAATATTTAAATTGTTGGATATTATAATATTTGTATAAACTTATATTTATAAAATATAATTAGTTTTTGGTTTCTCTTTAGAAAGATATATATATATATATATAGATAAGTGATTAAATAAATAAGAAAAGGGCTTTTTATTTACTTTTAAAATAAATAGAATTATGAATAAATACTTAAAAGACAAGTGTCATTTATCTAAAGTCTTTGTAAAACATGTGTAATTAAATAAACAAATGTATAGGACAAGTGTCCTTATTTATTTTCATTTTCTTTTCTTTTATAAAATCATAAATATACATGTATATTAACATTGCATTTCTTCATTTCCCATTCTTTCTAATCTTCTCATTTTTTCAAAAGCCAAGAGAAATCAATAATCTTTCTTCTAACTAAAATCTGAAACAAATCAGAAATTCAAATGCCTCAAACTAGAAATTAAACTTCTCACAAAACCAAAACTTCAATTCAAATCAAATCTCTGAAAACAATTTTCCAAAATCCAAATCAAAGAATCATCCTACAGCCTTCATTTTCTCAAATCTGGAATCAAATCAGAGCAACTGCTGTATTCTTTTCAACTCTGAAAACAATTCAAACTGCTTGCATTCATTTTTCAAACTGGAAGTAACATGCAAGATTCAATAGCCAACAATTCAAGCTTTTAAATCAATAAGGCATTCCAGTTTAAGATTCCCAGTTTCAAAAAGCTTAAGTCTGCCTCTGTTTCATCTTTATACATGTGAGTAACAATTTTATTTAAAATAACCTAAATAAGTTGCTTGATTTCTTCATCTGATAATCATGTTTACAGTAAATAAATGATGCAATTCTTTGTATTCTACTTGGTTTTGAATGCATGTTGATTTTGGTATGTTCTTGCCTGTTATCAAATGCCAGTTTCAGATATTGATCAAAATTTATGATTTCATGTTAAGTCCTAGTCTATAAACTGATTTCATATGAATGTTTGTAGATAGTTCTGTATATATATATGTGTATTGTGAAATGCTTCTTGTTTGTATATGTGAATGTATGGTATGCATGAATATCAGTGTGACCCTGTTATCTTGAATTCCAAGCTACTGTTTTTAATATAAATCATATCCCATGATCTAGTTTTAATTTAGATCTAAGGTTTAAATAAAATTAGTTGTTCCATAGTAAACTAAAGATTAAAAGGTTAATTAAATCAAAATTTAGTCTGAGTGCCTCTGTAAATAAAAAACAACAGAGACATGTTTTATAAAGTGAAAATTTGAACTCTGTAATTTATAAATTCAGATTTATAAATTGAAAACATAGATGATAATATGATTTTTAGCATGAATATCATAGTTTTTAGACTAGTAGTAAAAGAGCAGTTCTGGTTTAAGTCAGAAATGAAATTTTGGTGATTTCAATTATCTCAATGAAACTGAGATGTTGAATTCTTCACTAGGGATAGTGGAATGAGCATGGATGATAGGAAAATTGTCAGGAGAATTTTTAAGGAAGTAAGGCAGAAATGATTTAGGTTTGAAATTTTTAAACCTAGTTTTACTGGGTTAGGGGAAGATGATCGAAATGGGATCTGTGGTCGATCGAGTTGAACGGGAATTTGGCAGATGGAAGTTTGGTCGTGGATGAAAGTATGGCGGGAGTTGCTAGATGTCAGATGATCGGAGGTTGGCGAACGAGCGATGTTGCCAGGTTTGGTCAGTGGTGATGGTTTCTTGTTCCAGGTTGGATGAATGCTCGAATTTGAATTCGAGTAGGAATCGAAGAAGTGATTGTCGTATTTTGGTTCGTGGGTGATAGTCGAGATGATGGAGTCGTCGTCGATGACCGGAGTTGCCGTAGGTGACCGTGCACGTGCACGAGATCGAAGGTATCTGGGTGAAGTCTGTTTACTGGAGAAGGCAAATGCGAGTCTCAGGTTTTGTTCGTGGGAATCTCGGGAATTTTGATGTGCGACTCGAAGTTGTTGGAGCTGGAAGGTTGAACTCAAGTGGCAGGAAGGACTCGAGACTTTTGAGTGTTTTTGCGAGGGAGACTCGGGGAAATTAGGGTGGGGACTCGAAGCAAATAGGCTGGGTTCGAGAGTTTTAGTGTTGACAGGTTTTATACCTGTCTGTTTTGAAATTTAAATTTAAATTAAATTTTGAAGTAATATTAAGCAGTAAATCAAAGTTTGATTTATGAAGACAAGTTTAGTTTTAAACTTTAATATTAGATAATTAGTTTATGAATTTAAATGTTTAAATAGGTTAAGTGTAGATATGTTTAAATGTTAAATCTAAGAAGAAATTTGATTTAAGTTCTTTTAAAAACTTCTTAGAAAATATAAGATTTTTAATAAGTAAAAGTTTTTAAATTGGTTTTAAAAACTTTGTTAAAAATGAATTGGTATTCATTTTAAATACAGAATTTAAAATGAAATTTAAAAGTAGATTTGAAATGGATATTTCAAATATGAATGGTAAATGATAACTTGTTTATCAATAAGAATAAAGTTTATCTTAAAATAATTAAAGACTTGTGTTTATTTAATTTATTAGGAGATTTAATAGATAATTAATGTAATTTGATTAATTAATCATTTGGATTAATTTAATAAATAATTAAAGGTTTAAACTAATTTATTTATGATTAAGATTAATTAATTAGGGATGATTAATTTGTAGTTAGGGATTATAAATTAGAGTATTAATTAATGGTTAGGAATTAATTAATAAGTAATTAAATATTAATTAAGTTATGGTTAACACTTAATTAATTTAGTAATTAGAGATTAATAAATTGGTTATTAAGATTTATTAATTTAGAATTAATAATATTAATATAAGTTAATTACTTAAGGAAAGTAATTAAATAATAGTTAATGAGGTCATTAACTATGGGTTATTAAATAATGAATTAATAGAATTAATTTTGATAATTAATTAGTTAAATTAATTTAAGAATAATCATTTATGAATTTGTTTAAATGTAATTACTTATTGGAAGTAATTAAGAATTAATTACTTATTGTAATTAATTGAAGTTAATTTGATTTAGTTAAATTAATTAATTAAGTTTAATTAATTTAGAATAATCAAGAGATGATTTGATAATAATTACTTAATGTAATTATTAAGATAAGATTATTTAGGGAAGTAAATAATAAGATAATTACTGGAAGTAATTAGTTGAATAAATGATTTTATTAATAGAAGTAATTTGAGTTAATTACTTTGAATAATTAATAAAGGGATTAATTAAGAAATTAATTAAGGAAGTAATCAATTTAGTTAGTGAAAGTAATTAAGGGTAGTTAATTACTGATTAAAGATTAATCAAGGTGATTAATAAATGTTGTTTAATTAAAGATTAATTACTTAATGTAATTAATTTAATTGAGTAATTAATAATTAAGTTGTAATTAAGGATCATTAATTAATATAATTAATGATGTAATTAAGATTGGTTAATTAAGTAATAATTAATAAATGAAGTAATTAATCAATGTAATTAATTAAGGATTAATGTAATTAATTATAGTTGATTAAGTTAATTAATTTTAGTAAATTAATTAATGAAGTAATTAAAGGTTAATTACAATAAGTGGTTAAGGATAATTAATTTAAGTAATTAATTGAGAATAAATTACTTGAATGTAATCAAAAGATAATTAATCAAGATGATTAATTGAAATGAATTATTAGAGGATAATTAATTAATTAAATTGTAATTAATTAATGGTTAAGTAAAAAGGATTTATAAAATGAAGTAATTAATTTAATTCAATTTAAATTAAGATGTAATAAATCATTACTTATGGATGGGTGATAGTATTGAATACTTGACATTGATTGATATCTCTGATGAGATATATGCTGTGTGATATGGATGTTAGTTGAATTGTATGGATTATCTGATAATGTTGATTATCTGTTGTAAATTATCTTTCTTTGTGTATAAAGATAATGAATTAAATTGTTTTAACCTTTAAAACAACTTGGCCTTAAAAGATACGCTTTGGATTTCGATGAGACCGGGATCGGATTTCCGTATACCGGATTTCCAGGTCTGGAGACCCAAATACCACATCGATCCAAATTAACGATAGGTCATGAATCAAGTGAAGATGAAGATTCAGAGTGCAAGGGTTATTGTCGTTAACTCTGAGGGTGATTCCAAAACGAGTGTAACGAGATAATGCCTTCGGTTTCGTTCGAACCCGGAACGAACTTGTATGGATTGAATGCTTTCAGCACATCGTCAGGTGGACGATGAGCATTCTAAGATAGATGTGTTCTTTTTAAAGGTAATCGTAGCCTCAAGCCTCACAAACCGGGAATGGCTAAAACAGGGGAGGTGCAGCAAGGTTAGTGGGTAGCACCCAAGTAGGACAAGATTACCTCTGTCTAGATGTCCCTTTCTATTTTCGACTTAGTGGTGTGGTTGCTGATCCCAACCGTGAGGTGTCTTGTGCGGGAATTATCCAGTAAGGGATGTTCCGACCTTGTGTTGCAGGGGATTGGGAGTGATCCTCGGTACGGTGATCTAGGCCACGTACTGTGACGGGTGGTACCCCGGTAGCCCTGCCATTTTATGGAATCCAATTTCCAATAAGTGATAACGGACTTGATTGTATAACCCACTTTGTTGGCTAGTATGCTGGAATTTAATAATGTAACAATTTCAGCTATTTCATATTTATTTGAAAACCCTAGACCCTATTATAATACAATCGAATTTCCTATCAAATGTTTTGGTTAGCGTAAGGTAAAAACTTACCCATGTTTATTTGTGGGGAGTCTTACGTGATACCTTTTCTTTCAAAAAGGTTTTGAAGTTAAACAAGTTTAACCTGTTACTCACACCAGACCCATGTCTGACCCAAGTTGTTTATTTCTGTTTTATAAACTCTTGGGTACTCAAATTTTTACGAGTAGCCAAGGGATTCAGGTTAGCCTTGACGAATTGTGGAGGAGCAATGGAGCAGGAGGCTTCAGCGTTGTAGATATAGATAGTAGTTTCCGCTGTGTTGATCTTGTTTAGATCTTTGTTTTGTATTGATATGTAATAACTAGACAGATGTTTATAACTGTCTAGTATATGATGTGTAATCTGTGTAACTCTGATAAGTGTTGTATATGATACTATGTAATAGTTATGTGATATATTATATTTTATTCCGTTTCCGCTGTGAGTATTTGTGTTTGTTTTCTTTCTCTTCTTTTCTTTTCTACTTCTCACCCCTTTCTTTCTTACTGTCGATGCGATTTTCCGGGAGTGGAAAGTCGGGTCGTCACAAAATAAATTATAAAATAAATTTAGTACTGTCATTAACGTATATAATTAATGTTACGTGATATATATATATATACATCTAAATGAGTTTTTAACCAATTTGTTGATGCGTCTGTAGTATACATATTAAAACTTTCATCTTTTAGATTTATTAATAAATCTTAGTTACGAAGTTAAACAACTAGTTTAAATTTTGGATTATATAATTAATTTAAATATATGGACTTCAATGTAAAAGTTTTTAAGAGAACTATGAAAGATTTGCAAATAATTGTTGAATTTTTAAAAAGTAGGTATTTGAATGTAAAATAGTACGAGAGGTTTAATAGAATAGTTGTAAAGTGGTAAATTATAAGATTTTTAAAACAAAATACCCAAACTTGAAGTGAATTAAGGAGAATAAAGATATGTCCTAGAATTAATGAGAGAGATTCAAATTCTTCTGCTTTATTATTATTTAATAGATAGATAAAGATCATGAACCAAAATATAATGGATTAACTGGATAAACTATTGTCTAATGTAAAACAAAGTTTCCTTTGTAGATATAAATAGAAAAGGAATCTAATAAAAAATGTACAAACTTAACAAACAAAATTAACAAAAATACAGTATGGTACTTCTGATGTCTGTTAGAATGCGGATTAAGGACCTTAAGGCTAGAATTAACACTAGAGGGGGGGTGAATAGTGTTTTTAGAAATTTGTTAATCTTTTTTTATTTATCTTAATTTGTTAACAATGTATACACTAATCAGACACAGATATGAACACAGAATCAAACACAGATGCAAATATAAAGTAAAAGCAGTAAAGGAAAGAACACACCAGATTTTATACTGGTTCGGAGTTACCCTACATCCAGTCCCGCAACACAAGTACGGATTTCCTTTCAAAAACAATTCTTACAAATACAACCCTCGGTTTCAAGGCTACGAGGTACACCCTCCAGAATCACAAACCCCTGGGTAGAGATACTTGATTTCTGGGGCAACAAGTTCACCCAATTGATTTCCAGGGCTACAATCACACCTTTTCCCTTTTGATTGATTTCCAAGGCTACAATCACACCTTTTCTTGCTAATAGATTACAAAGAAGTCTATAACTCTGAATAGCACTGAGAACTTTGTAGAGATAGTGATGGAGAATCAAACTAGAAGTAATCGAGTATGATTCGATGTTGATTTCGGCAGAGTAATGGTATAAATTTGTATTCAGAAATGTGGAAGAAGAAGAGGAGTGAAAACCAGAAAAAAAGTGATTAAAAATTCGTTGAAACTGACCCCTATTTATAGAAGAACAACAGCCATGACCATTCATGAAGAGTTATGGCGAATAGACACTTCTTTTGAAATTTGAATTTTGAATTAAACTGTCACCATGTCGACATGGTGCCCATGGGCATGTCGACATCCCTCAGCCAAATTTGATGATGTGAATTTCTATAAAAATAATATTTATCTTATATTAAAACTTTATAAATATACTTATATACAGTTATAATACATAAATAGCTATAGAGAACAATATTAAAATATATATAATAATTTTCTATACTTTTATATTTAAATCTTAAGTATAAATATATAAAACAGCTAAATATATTAATATCAGAATTATAGTTTAAAAACTTAGGATAATAAATTAAAATCAAAGATATTTAAAATTAAGGATATTTAAAACTAAGGATATTTTTTAGGCTAAAATATATTGAAAAACCAGGACAGATGATTTTGGTTTTTAAACAGGAATATTTAAAATCATTTGGAAAACAAGCTATATATATTTTGAAAATCATTTTGAAATAAAAGTAAGTTGATACAAAAAGATGTTCCACTAGATTTTTCGTAGGTTCCATCCTACTTAGGGTTCCATCCCTTTAACGAGCACGAAGTGGATTCCATTCCACGAATAAAATAGATTTTAAGATGTCAGTGCCTTTCTATGAGTTTTAACAATATTCCTAACTATATAACTTACCTTGGAAACTTGAACTCTTGAAATTCTTGATACTCATGAGTCTTGAATCTTGATATCTTCAATCTTTGATCTTGAATCTTTATACTGTACACTTCTTCATTCTTTAGTACCTGCAAACATATCTATATATCTACACAATAATGTTAGTATTATATATTTTATAATCTAATTCTAAGTAAGGTTGTTCTCATCAAAACCAACTCCTCAGGGACTAACCATCTCCCCCTTTTTGATGATGACAACCTTTGTTTATAAAATATCACTTCTATCCTAATACCTCTAATAACTCCCCCTTAATCTATGCCTAACTATCCTATTTTATACTTCTCCCCCTTTGTCATCAACAAAAACCATATAACTCCATAATTATAATACTATATAATTCTATATAACTCTATATAACTTTATATAACTCCCCCTGAAACTAAGACTACATTACTTGTGATTATAATGATAGTGTTATCATACATAATCAATACTTAACTTTAAACTAAACTCTTCATAACTACTTTTCCTAACTACTAAACTATTTATTCAAAAGATAAGAGAATATACGAATAAGAGAACATAATTTATTTATTCATAATGGAGTTTTTTTTAATATAAAAATAGATAATTAAACTGATAATCATGATAACTTAAAAGATCATATATTATTAATACTAATCATATGTATGTTATATTTTACACACATAATATCAATCCATACTAAGTCAAATTCAAGCAAATCAAACCAAATCCTAATTAAGCAAGCAAACAAATAAAAATTAAACAAAGTTAATCGAATATTACGAGGAACATTAACCCATCCTTCTTCTCCAAAGATAGGGTCTTGTTTGATGGCATCCCAATTCTCATTATCAACACTTAACTCTAAAAACTAGAACTTAATCCTAAATTACTAACTATCCTAACTAAGAAACTATGATAATGCTTATAATAGTTAGAAATAAAATATAAGAACATAAATTATTTATTAAGTATATTTCAACACACTCATCAAAACCAATCATGTCAGACAAGTCAAACAAATCAATCAAGTCAAACAAGTCAATCAAGTCAATCCAAAAATCAAAAACTAATAATCATATATTATAAGACAATACTACAAACTCCTCCTAAATAAAATACACTCGTTATGTATACATGTATGCAATATGTAGTTTGTAATGCAGTATGAAATGTATGACACATGCAATGTAGCATGAGATGATATGAAAAATGAAGTGCAACTTGTAATGCAAATGATTATGATATTTCATGCATTGTAATTTATGATGTAATATGCAATGAAATGTGATATGAAATAGGATGCATAATGATATGTAATATGAAACAGAATGATAATGAAGTAAAAAAAAATATGCAGAATGATATGATGATATATATACTACGGTAAGTGATATTCAGATTATAAGATAAACATGAGTGATAAGTAATATCTAACTGACAAGCATATATATATATATATATATATATATATATATATGTGTGTGTGTGTGTGTGTGTGTGTGTGTGTGTGTATGTCTATGTATGTATACATATATCAAATTATTTATTATAAAACACTTCAACTAAACAAAGGTAAAACATCAATTGATAAGAAATATGGACTTTAAACTACATATATGATCAAATATGGTTTTTAAAAAAAAATTAGTACCCTAATTATTTAATTTATTTAAAATGATTTTTTATTTACTTGGTTGATTTTTTTTTTAAGAATTCAAACTTCCGTGTTCTTAACTTACTAATTAAAACCTTTATATCAAATTATTATTGTTTTAAATATTTAGAACATGTTTAAACATCTTTTAAATTTAAAAAAAATATCATAATGAAATATTAAATAAAATAATAAAGATTGAAAAACTAAAATAGACATGTGTTACATTAAGGATTCTTACATTAAAAAATTTAATTAATTAAAAAATATATTTAAACATGAAATTACTTTTTAAATATTCTAATATAAGTTAGAAAATAACTCTAAAAAGAATAGAGAAAAATACTTAGTTTAAATATCATTTTTTATACTTTAAAATTTCAAACAGAAAAGACAACATTTACAGAATGCTATAAAAAGTTTTTGCAACAAAATATATTCAAAACAATATAAAATAGAAACTGTAGCTTTTACCATATGGTGTGTAAAACTTCTGAAACTCTACAACGTTTCAAAGCACAGAAATGTTATAAAAACGAATTTGCAGTACTTACAAAACATTACAGAAGAAAAGAAGCATTTTAGATATGCTATCTAAAATCCTGGTCATGTGATGTGGTGCAATCTTATTAATTGAAGAATTATATAAATAGAGCCTTATTTTAACATTCTAAATTCATTCTACTAATTTCTTAAAAATATAAAATTAGTGTCTTAAAAGAAATAGAGTATGAGAAGTAAAAATAACATTAGAAAAGTTGAAATCATGAATAAATGTATACTTTTCTACTTAGTATAGTTGTAATAAATTAGTTGTAGATTTTATTTGAAAGAAAACACATTTTAAAAGACTTTTTAAAAAATTTAGACTTGTATAACGATATTTATACTATGGTGTGTCGATATATGGACCAAAATATCAAAACTTATAAAAGAGATAAATTTCTATACCTAACTAAATGCATAGATATATATATTTCTAAATGCAATAATAAAGATGAAATAATAGTAAAGCGTACCAATTTTTGCATTCCATCTTTCTAACTTTGTTGTACCTCCATTGTTGTGAACCACACATTTATATCTTTCTGAATTTGACGACGAGATATGTTCTATTGCGACGGGCTCGTTTTTCTGATCAGCGTAGTATATTCATTTGCTGAATTTGAAGACCGTATGAGAAAGATACAGATGATTTAGTAAATTGACCAACTTGGCGCCAAAACTTTGAATTCGAATGTTGAATGAATGGACACTTCAACCACTATAAATAAGCCCAACGGTCACCACTTTTCATAAAAATTCCTCCTCTTCATCTTCTTCTCGTTTTTCTATATACTATCAAATTTCTAAAAGGCATATCTTCTTCGTTGCTTAACGGAATTGGATGAAACAAGCGGCAAGTCGAAGAGGAAGGCAAGGGCTACGATCTTGTAATAGTTTGGTGTCAAATTTGGACGGTATTATGATGCAACAGGCCGAACAGTAGAAGAAATGTAGAAGATCTCGTACACAGTTTTTCTGTTTTGGATAGCCAACTTTAAACTGTCATATCTCACTCAATTTTGATCGGAATTTGATGATCCACCCATCAAAACGACCACGAGAACAAGAACTACAATCTTAAAAAGGATTAGGAACAAAATACTCAAATCTATGGATACAATTTGAAGAATACCTTTGATAGTTTTGCCTTCTTTTTCTCTTTGTTCACCAAAACTTCATTTGACCATAACTTGGTCATTTCTTGACGTATTCACACGAAACCAGTGGCATTGCGAAGCAGATGGAGAGAAGTACAGTACCAAATCAAGTTGTAGATGAGAACCAAAAGTTTTGTATTGATCTGGTACCCATTTCTTTGTTGATTTCCAATATATATCCACTTGTTCTTCTTAATCGATGAATGATTATCTGAAATCTTTTAACTGATAGTCATTAGACATAATTCTTTTCCTGCAAAACAAAATAACTTTTTAAAGAATCAAGTGACTTTTCAAAATAACTAAATATAGTTTTAAACAAAAATATCATGATGATTCTGTGACATATTCATATGAAAATAGTGTTAATAAAATCCTAAAAATAGCCATTTTTAAAAAAAAAAACTTTTTCAAAATTCAGATTATGAAAACTTTGAAAACCTTGCTCTGATACCAATTGTTAGAATGCGGATTAAGGATCTTAAGGCTAGAATTAACACTAGAGGGGGGTGAATAATGTTTTAAGAAATTTGTTAATCCTTTTGAATTTATTTTAATTTGTTAACAATGTATACCCTAATCAGACACAGATATGAACACAGAATCAAACACAAATGCAAATATAAAGTAAAAGCAGTAAAGGAAAGAACACACCGTATTTTATACTAGTTCGGAGTTACCCTACATCCAGTCCCGCAACACAAGTACGGATTTCCTTTCAAAAACAATTCTTACAAATACAACTCTCGGTTTCAAGGCTACGAGGTACACCCTCCAGAATCACAATCCTCTGGGTAGAGGTACTTGATTTCCGGGGCAACAAGTTCACCCAATTGATTTCCAGGGCTACAATCACACCTTTTCCCTTTTGATTGATTTTCAAGGCTATAATCACACCTTTTCTCGCTAATAGATTACAAAGAAGTCTATAACTCTGAATAGCACTGAGAACTTTGTAGAGATAGTGATGGAGAATCAAACTAGAAGTAATCGAGTATGATTCGATGTTGATTTCGGTAGAGTAATGGTATAAATTTGTATTAAGAAATGTGGAAGAAGAAGAGGAGTGAAAACCAGAAAATAGTGATTAAAAATTCATTGAAACTGACCCCTATTTATAGAAGAACAACAGCCATGACCATTCATGAAGAGTTATGGCAAATAGACACTTCTTTTGAAATTTGAATTTTGAATTAAACTGTCACCATGTCGACATGGTGCCTATGGGCATGTCGACATCCCTCAGCCAAATTTGATGTTTTGAATTTCTATAAAAATAATATTTATCTTATATTAAAACTTTATAAATATACTTATATATAGTTATAATACATAAATAGCTATAGAGAACAATATTAAAATATATATAATAATTTCTGTACTTTTATATTTAAATCTTAAGTATAAATATATAAAACAACTAAATATATTAATATCAGAATTATAGTTTAAAAACTTAGGATAATAATTTAAAATCAAAGATATTTAAAATTAAGGATATTTAAAACTAAGGATATTTTTGAGGCTAAAATATATTGAAAAACCAGGACAGATGATTTTGGTTTTTAAACAGGAATATTTAAAATCATTTTGAAAAACAAGCCATATATATTTTGAAAATCATTTTGAAATAAAAGTAAGTGGATACAAAAAGATGTTCCACTAGATTTTTCGTAGGTTCCATCCTACTTAGAGTAAATCCCTTTAACGAGCACGAAGTGGATTCCATTCCATGAATAAAATAAATTTTAAGATGTCAGTGCCTTTCTATGAGTTTTAACAATATTCCTAACTATATAACTTATCTTGGAAACTTGAACTCTTGAAATTCTTGATACTAATGAGTCTTGAATCTTGATATCTTCAATCTTTGATCTTGAATCTTTATACTGTACAGTTCTTCATTCTTTAGTACCTACAAACATATCTATATATATCTACACAATAATGTTAGTATTATATATTTTATAATCTAATTCTAAGTAAGGTTGTTCTCATCAAAACCAACTCCTCAAGGACTAACAATGTCTAATAAAATGTACATTAATTCAAAGCAGCTCCATTTTGAATAAAAAATGATCACATTTACCATGATAAGCAAACGAATCGTCAAAATTTAAAAATAGACAATTAATTGTTACACACATGCATAGTCTAAAGGATGCTGCTAGAAAGCCCGAAGCTTTATTTGTCAAAATGAACGAATTTGTGATCCTACGGTGGAAATCAGGGGGCTATAATGTGCCACGTTATTTCAAATGGTCGTGATCTTTCTGACATTATTTCTTACCCTAATTTTCGAACCTTGAAGAATTATTGTAGTCTAAAATATGCAACTGACAATAACAAATCAAAATTATTACAGAGCCTGGTAAAATGGACTCCTCTACGATAAGGTTGCTATTTCTATTAATTGTTTAAAAGTAACAATTATAATAACTTTGATTCCAATAGTATAGTTAAATGTTTGCATGTAAACATGTCATAGCTTGAGAGTCAATCATATACTTGTCAAACCTATGGAGATCATTCTTCGTGAGTAATTTACTATAAATTATACACAATATTCATTAAAACACGTTATTTTGCTTTATCATAGAACTTATTCAAACCCACAACAAAGTTATGGTAATAAACACAAAATTATTCCCGAAACAGTGTCCGAATATGTGATAGGTAAATGTATATGTTTATACCAAACTACTAATACGATTTAAAATAGGGAAAGATTTGCAATTATGTAACATAGAATAATAAATAAACATATTAATAACATTACTAAAAATGAATATATTTACTATATTGAAAGATGCTTGGGAAGGATTACTTTTTTGCTTGTAAAGAACCAATTTTAGATCATATTGATCAACTTCACTTTTCCTTCCCATCAAAACTCAGTTCAAGCATTAAAACTATAGGAAAATGAGAAAGAATATTGTCAAAAGGTGAAATTTCCCATGTTACTAATGTTATTTAAAGCCTTGGTTCTAAAGTTATTCAAATAATTTTAAGAAAAAGAAGCAACCATCCTATCGGTTTAACTATTCAAATACTATTAATAACATGTAAAAGTATATAAAGACCTTTTCTTCAAGGAAATAACTAAAAGAAAAGGAAGTGGATGGCACTTCTTTTCCAAAACTTGTGTGGTTTTAATAAATCCATAATAATCCCATTACCACAAAATATCATTGATAATGACTAAGAATGTGAAATAGTGGAAAAAAATAAAACTTCAAATGTGTATAAAACTCAAACCACCAAATCCTTCAATGGTGACTATGAAAATTGTTAATAACCCAATTTTTACAGATGAATGCTAAGATTGGATAAGGGGTTCTTCTTCTCCAATTGACTCTCCTCCCTTGCCAAATCTCAATCCACTTTCACATCAGAATCCCAAAGAAAAGCCACCAGACATAAATGATGAGGAGTTTCATATGATACAAAATCGACGTAGGAACGCTTACCTATCTCCTATAATTTAACGTAAGCCAAGATATTGGCCGGTAGTAAGCAAGAATGGCCTGAATGATTCCAGTTCAAATCTATTCTAGCCATAAGCAATGTGTCAAGAAACACACAAATAAATCCAAATACCCAATATCAAGCTAGAAATGACATGCATAAAGCTTCATCTTGGGCAAAGATGATCAAGAAAGGAGGTTTAAATTCAGACTTCGATCTAGATTATGTTGAACCAATCATGATCAGCAAGAAGAAAGTGGTAATTATGAAGGAGGAGGTCAGTCGGAAAACTAAGGCCGAGTGAAGCTATGCGGTTATTTCCTATGTGTTCAACAGCTATCCCTTTTATCATCACTTCAAGGCTTTTGTAACAAGAACATGGAAACCATCTGGTATATTCAAAATCTTTACTAGAAATAATGGATTCTTTTTCATAAAGTTTCCATATGCTGCTCATTGCGAAAAAGCAATCAATGGAGGACCATTTTTTATAAACAGAAAACTTATTATCTTGAAAAAATGGAGCAAGAAATTTAACTTTGATAAAGATTTTCTTACGATAATGCCGATATGGATCAGACTGCCTGAACTTAATCTGAAACTATGGGACAAGGATGCATTCAGTGCTATTGCAAGTGTAGTCGGAATTCCGTTAAAACTAGATGAACCTGCTGCAAATGAAACTAGGTTATGCTATGCTAGAATATTAGTCCAAATTAATGAAGATGCAGAGCTTCTAAAGGAAGCCTACATCTTAATACATGATGGGGAGAACTTGGTGCAAAAAATTGAATATGAATGGATTCCTCTAAAATGCAAGACTTGTGCATGTTTTGGACATACCAGTGAAAACTGTCAATGAAGAAAGTATGGAAAGAAAAGAACAATACTGATGCAACTTCTCATCTTGATAAACAAATAAAGAAAGCAGTGTAATATATAAGAATACAAGTTCTGAAAATGCATTTTATGAAACAAATGGCAAACGCAGACCTTTCAATTGCTAAAGATGCAAAGCTAAGAAAAGGAAAATGTGATGACCGCCCATGACCCCTGCACTAAACCTAGAAATAGTGCGCTGTAAAGTGTGCCAGGTAGCCATGGACGATTGTCAAGGTAAGTTAAAACAGTAGAATCTATCGTATTACTCACAGCGCATGGATAAAATACAAAAGAGAATATATATAGTGAAGCTTCACAGAATAGAATCTTATCAATAAAACTTCATAATAGTTGAATACAACATCTGAATAGTCAATACATCAAGCCTCACTACATATCACTCAGAGAATTATACAAAGCAGCGGAACATCTAGTACATATAGTAAGAAAATAATATGCAAGCCTCCAGCTCGTCTTCGTCATCAGCTTCGTTGGAAACTAAGAACAGCACCTGTCACCTGTTACCTAGTCTGCCCGTCCCAAAATGGACGAACAGCCCAAGGCAATAAGAGTTAAACATAAAGCCTTGAGTCAGACAACAGTCTTAGTGAGCGGTAAATTAACTAACAACATAACAAAAGAGCATAAAGGAAAAAGGAATAGGAATCCAACCCTCCCACTCCACCTCTTTCTACAGTGATACCCCCCAGACACACACTAAGCAGAAGTAAACATAGCAAAGCAGACAATTTAAAGTAAAGCAATTATCACTCGAGTCAAGGGCGATGTTTTCCAAGTACAAACCCCCAAGGCCTAAACCAAGATCAGATAAGCACCCAGAAAATACCGCTCTTGAGACCGAATGACGATACAACCAAACATCTATGACTCTGGCTATCACTGTTATCATTGCTTCGACACCACCGTTAATTGAATGACCGGCACATTCTTTCAGCCGTCCGTCAAGGGCTAATGGAAACCCCGGTTCTAGACATAACTCTGCACGTCGTCGCAGCCCATGCCTAGGACTATCGAATCTGCCCAGAGTACTCGACTACCAATCAGTAGTCTTTTGGGACTATCGAATCTGCCCAGCGTACTCTTGCTTTGAGCATGCTAGAACCTTCAACAACGATGAAATCTCAGCCTTCTAGTCATCCTCCTCGACGACTATTACCATACTAGCTCAAGCGCCTCTCAAGTAAACCATTATCCTCAAACCCGAACCATTTCACCGAGTTATCAACATGCTTGGGATGATCCCGTCTGGATTAAACCAAGGCTATCTCATATCATGCCTCGCTTCATCTCATCATAGCAAAGCCTCATCTCAACATCATCATCATCAAACCTACCATATGGGCTTCATCATCTGCCACATATGCCACGAGCAGCTTTTCCAATTCAAGAGCCTTTCCCTTAGCTTTTGAATCATCTTCGACCATCTTGTCTAAATCAAATCATCAATCAACTAATTCATAACAATCAACCAAGTCAATCATTAATCCAAGTAATCAAACATTCAAACATGATCTAATAAACAATTATAACAATAATGGCAATCTTGTAAATAAAGAGTCCAAATCTAACAAGTATGAAAACATGAGCAATATCTCTACAACTTGATGAATGAACTTACATAGGTTAACATGTAGTAAAATGGATGTCAAATCATCATGAACAATGGATCTATACTTAAGTTTAAGAAAATGCATGGAAATCACCATTTTAACACCAAATCAAGCCAACAATCCGATATACTCCTTTGGATCCGTGTGAGAGATAATCACCACTCACCAAATCACCTAAACACCTCAAAAGTAACACTCTTCAGATCTGGACAGCGAAGGATCTAACTCGATCTATCAAAACTCCGCCTCAAACGATGAAATCTCTCTTCGATGGTTGTAGATCTTCAATCTAAGCTCTTGGATCTTCGATTTGATCTTCGATTTGGATGGAAGGAAGCACAAGATTAAAGTGGAGAGAAGAAGTGAAGAAGTGTAGAACTCGAGCTCTCAAAATGGCAGCACTTCGTCGCTTCGAAATCCGAATTCCATAAATGTAGAAGAACCCGCCTATTTATAGGCAGATTTCCTTAGGTCGTCCGCCCCCTTAGGTCGTCCACGACCTAACTATCGCGACCTACGACCTAACAAATACTCCGACCTAACACTTGCGCGACATAACAGCTTCCGACTCAACGACTTAGCACATGCACGCGACTTAGCTACTTAACACTACACGACCTAACTGCATATGCGCTTCCACGACCTAAAATGTCACGACCTAAGACTCAATACTAATGCGCGACCTATGACTTAAGCCCTTGCGCGACTTAACACCCTACGACTTAACTCTTAGCGACTTAACGCTACTCGACCTAACAACTTAAATAGGATACGACTTAACATCCACGCGACCTAACGACTCAACCCACTTATCTCCTTAACTCGTCCACGACCTAACCTTCTTAGGTTGTTAACTCGCTTAGTTCCTTAAGTCGCTAAAACCTTAGGTCGTCTACTCCTTAAGTCGCCGATTCCTGTAGGTTGCCAACTCTTAGGTCGTCCACTACCTTAAGTCGCCAACTTCCTTAGGTCGCTCCAATCCCTTAAGTCGCTCACCCGACCTAACTACTACTCGACCTAGCCTACCCCACGACCTAAGCCACCACACGACTTATCTTTTATACGACCTAACCTACCCCACGACCTAAGCCACCACACGACTTATCTTCTATACGACCTAACCTCTATACGACTTAAGCTCTAGTCGATCTAATGACAACCGTTTTACAAACATTCGATCCGTAAAAATACGGTTCGTTACATTCTCTCCCCCTTAGGAATTTCGCCCCCGAAATTCCAAACAAACAAGAGCAATCAAAAGCTATTCTGCATGCCTACCATCCATAGCAATCAACAATCCATGCATCCAATTCTAGCCTAGCATGCAGAATTCTAAAACTAGAACAAGTTACAATGTCGTGAGATGCCACGACACCTTATGGCCATACCTTGAAGAGCTCAGGATGAGCTGCCTTCATCCTCTCTTCCACCTCCCATGTACAGTCGTTAACATCATCACTCCATTGTATCTTGAGCAACTTAACTACCTTCCTCCTAAGCTGTTTCGTGTCGGTTTCCACAACACGAAGCGGTTTACGAGGTCTCTTGTCGACTGGATCAATCTCAAAATCTTCACAGCTATCAGCAGAAACCGCTGTATTCGAGTCGTGCACATACTTCCGTAGATATGATATATGAAAAACATTGTGCACACCCGACATCTTCTCTGGTAACTCCAATCTATAGGCAAGCTTTCCAATTCGCTTGATGATCGGGAATGGTCCAACAAATCTCGGAGTCAATTTTCCTTTCTTCCCGAATCGAATAACATTCTTCAGTGGAGAAATCTTCACAAAAACCATATCACCTACGTCGAATTCCAAATCCTTACGACGCTTATCGGCATAACTTTTCTGTCGGTCTTGGGCCGCCTTCATTCGCTGCCGAATGATCTCTATGCAATCCGAAGTCTGTCGAATCATCTCTGGCCCAAGTATTAATTTTTCTCCTGTTTCTAACCAACATGTCGGAGAGTTACACGGTCTTCCATACAATGCTTCATATGGTGCCATACCAATGCTGGACTGATAACTGTTATTATACGAAAATTCCACCAAATGAAGGTGATCTTCCCATGATCCTCCAAAATCTAAAACACAAGCTCTGAGGAGATCTTCCAAAACTTGGTTGACTCTCTCGGTCTGACCATCTGTTTGAGGGTGATAAGCTGTACTCAAACACAACTCGGTTCCCAAAACTTCCTGGAAGCTCTTCCAAAATCCACTAGTGAACAATGGGTCTCGATCGCTCACTATACTCTTCGGAATACCATGGAATCGAACTATCCACTTAACATGCAGCTCAGCCAACTTTGATGCAGTCCTAGTCGATCGAACAGGAATGAATCTTGCACTCTTAGTCAGACGATCTACTATGACCCAAATCCCTTCATTTCCCCCTCTGGTTCTAGGTAACCCATCGATAAAATCCATCGATATTTGCTCCCACTTCCATGTAGGAACTTCTAATGGCTGAAGCAATCCACTTGGCTTCTTCTGTTCAGCTTTTACCAACTGGCAGTTCATGCACTTGGAGATAAAATTTCCAACATCCTTCTTCATACCTTCCTAGTAATAGGTTCTCTTCAGATCCCGATACATCTTATTTCCTCCTGGATGAATTGTCAGCTTCGAGTGATGACTTTCCTTCAGCACTTCATTTCTCAATTCATCTACATCGGGAACAACTAGTCGTCCTTGCTTCCGAAGCCAACCCTCTCGATCGACCTCGAATCCTTTATCCTTTTCTGGATCCAATCCAGATTCCAAATCACGGATAATCTTGACAAGCTTATCGTCTCGCTTTTGGCTCTCGCCAATCCTTTCCACAAGAGTCGGTCTTATCGATAAGTTTGCCAACATCTCAGGTTCCAATTCACATCTGGGCCTGAAGTCAAATCCAGATAAATACTCGAGATTCTTCCATTCTGAAAACATGGCTCCCAATCCTGCATGTCTTCGACTTAACGCATCTGCCACTGCGTTACCCTTTCCCGGAGTATAGGCTATACCAAAATCATATGATGCCAAAAACTCTAGCCATCGTTGCTGCCTAAGATTCAAATCCTTTTGGGAGAAAATATACTTCAACGACTTATGATCTGTAAACAACTCGAATCGAACTCCCAATAGATAATGTCTCCATATCTTCAGAGCAAATACAATCGCCGCTAACTCCAAATCATGAGTCGGGTAATTCCTTTCATGCGGCTTCAGTTGTCGACTTGCATACGCAACAACTTTACCTTTCTGCATCAGCGCTGCTCCAAGTCGAGTATCACATGTGTCGGTGTAAACCACCATCTCATCATTCCCACTTGGAATAGTCAAAACAGGAGCACTCGTCAATCGCTCTTTCAAGATTCCGAAAGCTTGCTCACACTTAGCATCCCATCTGAATACTTGGTTCTTTTTCGTCAATCCTGTCAATGGTGTAGCTACCTTGGAAAAGACTTTGATAAATCGATGATAATATCCCGCTAATCCAAGAAAACTTCTCACATCAGATGCATTCTTAGGTCTACCCCAATCCTGGATTGCTGCTATCTTGGCGGGATCAACCGCTATTCCATTTCTAGAAATAATATGGCCTAAGAACCTCACTTCACTCTTCCAGAAGTGACACTTCGAAAACTTAGCCTTCAGCTGATGTTTCCGTAAGATTTCCAAAACAATACGCAAGTGCGTCGTGTGTTCTTCTTTAGTTCTGGAATAAATCAGAATATCATCCACGAACACTAGTACGAACTTGCTCAACTGATCTCTGAACACTCTATTCATAAGATCCACAAAATATGCTAGCGCATTAGTCAATCCAAACGGCATTACCAACCACTCAAAGAAACCGGATGGTGTCCTAAAAGCAGTCTTCGGCACACTATCCTTTGCCACTCTCAACTGGTGAAATCCCATTGCCAAATCCATCTGAGAAAACACCTTAGCTTCGTGAAGCTGATCAAACAAGTCATCAATTCTCGGCAATGGATACTTGTTCTTCTTAGTCACCTTATTCAGCTCACGATAATCCACACACAACCACAACGAGCCATCCGCTTTGGTTACAAACACAACTGGTGCACCCCATTCGGACACACTACGCCGAATGAATCCTTTATGTAAAAGATCATCAACCTGCACCTTCAACTCCTGCTGTTCCCTAGGCGCCATTCGCCTAAGAGGCATCACAACAGGTCTGGCTCCTTCAACTAGATCTATACGAAACTCGATCTCTCTATGCGGCGGTAACCCTTTGACCTCATCAAAGACATCCTCAAATCCATTAGCGATTGGCACCGATGACAGTCCATCCCGTGGAACAACCAGCGAATACATGAAGCTCATGAAGACGCCTTCTTCATGCTTACATCGTATCACAATCTTTCGCCCCTCCACATTCTCGACTGTCACCTCCAACCTATCACAATCAACCTTTGCCACATACTTTCTAAGCCAGTCCATACCCAAAATAATTCCGAACCCCACAAAGTTCAGAACAAAACAATCACAAACAAAAGAGCAATCATGACTCGATACAATCAGACCACGGCATAGCATACACAAACAAGACGAACCCCCAACTGGATTAGTCACAACCAATGGTCTATCAACGATATCCGGTTCTAAACCCAACCGGCCTACAAGTTCATTACAAACAAAAGAATGTGACGCCCCAGTATCAAATAACACTCTAACTGGAACACCACATATGGAAAGAGTACCTTGAACCACCACACTCTTTCCTTTCTCTTCAGCGGTAGAGGCCTTCGAAGATGATGGAACAGCCCCCAAAGCATAAGCTTGCACAATCTGCTTATCCTTCCGGGGTTCTGGACAATTCTTCCTGATGTGCCCCGGCTTGTCACAGTTGTGACACTTCACTGGCACCTTCGGATTCTTGCAATCCCTGGAGAAATGGCCCTTCTGCTGACAATTGTAGCAGGTCACTTCGCCCTTTGGCTTCTTCTGGACATCCTTACCCTTTTGCTGCTGCTGCTTCCTCTTCTTGTATCCACCCTGCTGTGGTCTAGACTCTCCCTTGGTCACAGCAACAACAGATCCCTCTTTAGGAAACATATTCTCATGTCTGAGAGCTTTCTCCACAAGCTTCTCAAATGAATCGTCCAAATGATCCACCAACTGCCTCCTAAGATAACTGTCCAAGCCTGTCACAAACTTCTCATTCTTCTGGTACGAAGATTCAATATACGACCGGGCGTACTTGGACAAAGCTTCAAACTCAGAAACATACTCAAGAACTGGTCTTCCACCTTGCTTGAGCTCCACAAACTTCTTGAACAGAACAGACTTCTGAACTGTAGAAATGAACTTAGCTTCGAATCTGACTTGGAATTGCTCCCAAGTAATTTCTTCCTCCAGAGTATCGATGGTGATAGAATTCCACCAATCAGAAGCTCTCCCTTGAAGCTGTCTTGATGCTAGCTTCCTCTTAGTTGCATCCTCAATTCCCAAATCACCAAAGATCCTTCTACAAGCATCTATCCATCTCTGGACTTCAATGGTTGATTTTGTTCCCAAGAAAACCTTTCCTCTAAGAGCAGTATAGTCTTTACATAACTTAGCAAAATCCACCGGTTTTGGAGTTTGAACTTGAACTCCAACATCAACTGCTGACCCCGGAACTGGCATCCTTCTCATGATCGAGGTCATCATAGCTTCGAACATAGCTGCATAATCAGCAGCCCCCTCAGTAGCACAGCCTTCCCTAGCAGCTGGTCTCCCTCTTCGACTCATTCTTAATATCTATAAAAGAAATGATCAGCACACCTTGAGAAACAACTGCATAAAGGACTCAAATCTTTCTAAGCTACTATATTATATGTAGTAATCATCCATCAAAATACAATTACGTCTCCCATACGTAGTTACGTCAGCGAGCGTTAGGTAAAATCGATTAACCAATGCTCTGATTCCAAATGTGACGACCGCCCATGACCCCTGCACTAAACCTAGAAATAGTGCACTGTAAAGTGTGTCAGGCAACCATGGACGATTGTCAAGGTAAGTTAAAACAGCAGAATCTATCGTATTACTCACAGCGCATGGATAAAATACAATAGAGAATATATATAGTGAAGCTTCATAGAATAGAATCTTATCAATAAAACTTCATAATAGTTGAATACAACATCTGAATAGTCAATACATCAAGCCTCACTACATATCACTCAGAGAATTATACAAAGCAGCGGAACATCTAGTACATATAGTAAGAAAATAATATGCAAGCCTCCAGCTCGTCTTCGTCATCAGCTTCGTCGGAAACTAAGAACAGCACCTGTCACCTGTTACCTAGTCTGCCCGTCCCAAAATGGACAAACAGCCCAAGGCAATAAGAGTTAAACATAAAGCCTTGAGTCAAACAACAGTCTTAGTGAGCGGTAAATTAACTAACAACGTAACAAAAGAGCATAAAGGAAAAAGGAATAGGAATCCAACCCTCCCACTCCATCTCTTTCTACAGTGATAGCCCCTAGACACACACTAAGCATAAGTAAACATAACAAAGCAGACAATTTAAAGTAAAGCAATTATCACTCGAGTCAAGGGCGATGTTTTCCAAGTACAAACCCCCAAGGCCTAAACCAAGAACAGATAAGCACCCAGAAAATAGCGCTCTTGAGACCGAATGACGATATAACCAAACATCCATGACTCTGGCTATCACTGTTATCATTGCTTCGACACCACCGTTAATTGAATGACCGGCACATTCTTTCAGCCGTCCGTCAAGGGCTAATGGAAACCCTGGTTCTAGACATAACTCTGCGCGTCGTCGCAGCCCGTGCCTAGGACTATCGAATCTGTCCAGAGTACTCGACTACCAATCAGTAGTCTTTTGGGACTATCGAATCTGCCCAGCGTACTCTTGCTTTGAGCATGCTAGAACCTTCAACAACGATGAAATCTCAGCCTTCTAGTCATCCTCCTCGACGACTATTTCCATACTAGCTCAAGCGCCTCTCGAGCAAACCATTATCCTCAAACCCGAACCATTTCACCGAGTTATCAACATGCTTGGGATGATCCCGTCTGGATTAAACCAAGGCTATCTCATATCATGCCTCGCTTCATCTCATCATAGCAAAGCCTCATCTCAACATCATCATCATCAAACCTATCCATATGGGCTTCATCATCTGCCACATATGCCACGAGCAGCTTTTCCAATTCAAGAGCCATTCCCTTAGCTTTTGAATCATCTTCGACCATCTTGTCTAAATCAAATCATCAATCAACTAATTCATAACAATCAACCAAGTCAATCATTAATCCAAGTAATCAAACATTCAAACATGATCTAATAAACAATTATAACAATAATGGCAATCTTGTAAATAAAGAGTCCAAATCTAACAAGTATGAAAACATGAGCAATATCTCTACAACTTGATGAATGAACTTACATAGGTTAACATGTAGTAAAATGGATGTCAAATCATCATGAACAATGGATCTATACTTAAGTTTAAGAAAATGCATGGAAATCACTATTTTAACACCAAATCAAGCCAACAATCCGATATACTCCTTTGGATCCGTGTGAGAGATAATCACCACTCACCAAATCACCTAAACACCTCAAAAGTAACACACTTCAGATCTGGACAGCGAAGGATCTAACTCGATCTATCAAAACTCCGCCTCAAACGATGAAATCTCTCTTCGATGGTTGTAGATCTTCAATCTAAGCTCTTGGATCTTCGATTTGATCTTCGATTTGGATGGAAGGAAGCACAAGATTAAAGTGGAGAAAAGAAGTGAAGAAGTGTAGAACTTGAGCTCTCAAAATGGCAGCACTTCATCGCTTCGAAATCCGGATCCCAAAAATGAAGAAGAACCCGCCTATTTATAGGCAGATTTCCTTAGGTCGTCTGCCCCCTTAGGTCGTCCACGACCTAACTATCGCGACCTACGACCTAACAAATACTCCGACCTAACACTTGCGCGACATAACAGCTTCTGACTCAACAACTTATCACATGCACGCGACTTAGCTACTTAACACTACACGACCTAACTGCATATGCGCTTCCACGACCTAAAATGTCACGACCTAAGACTCAATACTAATGCGCGACCTACGACTTAAGCCCTTGCGCGACTTAACACCCTACGACTTAACTCTTAGCGACTTAACGCTACTCGACCTAACAACTTAACTAGGATATGACTTAACATCCACGCGACCTAACGACTCAACCCACTTATCTCCTTAACTCATCCACGACCTAACCTTCTTAGGTTGTTAACTCGCTTAGTTCCTTAAGTCTCTCAAACCTTAGGTCGTCTACTCCTTAAGTCGCCGATTCCTGTAGGTTGCCAACTCTTAGGTCGTCCACTACCTTAAGTCGCCAACTTCCTTAGGTCGCTCCAATCCCTTAAGTCGCTCACCCGACCTAACTACTACTCGACCTAGCCTACCCCACGACCTAAGCCACCACACGACTTATCTTCTATACGACCTAACCTACCCCACGACCTAAGCCACCACACGACTTATCTTCTATACGACCTAACCTCTATACGACTTAAGCTCTAGTCGATCTAATGACAACCGTTTTACAAACATTCGATCCGTAAAAATACGGGTCATTACAGCAAAGAAGACACAAGTGCGGCAGTTAAATAGATTCAGTTTCAACAAGTGAAAAATCAAACTAATAATGTCCTAGTAATTTTAGACAGTGAAAATATATTGGAAAAGCATGCAGTTCAAAACAAGAGCATACAAAAACCCATACTAAAGGAAAATAATAAAAGTGGGATAAATGATCAAATTTTGAACATTCAAGGTTCCACTTTGAATTCTGATAAGGAGAGAAGCAAAAATAAACAAGCACTAGGCATTGGATCTCCCTCTCTACAGGAGTACTTCAGTTTATAGGCAGGCATAGAATGCATGAATATGGACATTAACAAAACAATTGTACTAAGATAAGTCTGGGACTGGGAACTGAGAATGCTACCACTGAAGGGATAATTACTCCACTGTCGCCAAAGAAAATTTCAACTCAATCTAAGGAGGCAGTTCCAAATCATATTATTCAAAATGCAGTTAGGCTCTTAATAGCCGCCTCTCCTTCTGTAATCAAAAGTAAAAGAAAATGGAGTAGATTGAAAAATATAAATGACATTAAATCCACCAACAGTCCAGAGGCAGCTGATGATAATGATTTCAGAAAGAAAGGCATAACCAAAAATACAATGTGGGAGGAATAACTTGAAGTACAAGGCAAAAAATCTTGCAAAAGGAATGGCAAAAAGCTTGTAGTGATAAAAGAAGGAAGCATATGCAGTGCTTTATTGTAATTGTGCATTGTATCCTTTGAGTATCCTTTATAATTTCAAATATCTCTTTTATCTTATGTCAATAATAGCATGAAATGTATGTTGGAACTGCACCAGCCCGCAGTGTAAGTTATGAGTGAATTTCAAATTTTTTACCATATAAGATCTTTATTGGGCATATGAAGTCTAATTTGTTTAGAACATTTCTAAATTTAATTTAAATAAAATCATATATTTCATTTAAATTTATAAATTATTGATAGAAATTTATATAATTTATTTTCAATTTATATATAAATATACATATGTATCATATACAAATGTGTATGTGTATGTATGTGTAACATGATATTCCATGAATGGTATAACATGCCCGTATATAGATGCTGAGATTTAAATCGCAACGGACATGTTAGCTCATCATATATGTATTATCTGTTATCCAAATATGTGTACATATTTATGCTTATTATATACTAGTATATAACGCACGTACATGCATCTAATATCCAAAGATGTTTACTTTGAATTGATATGTGTTTTAAGTGCAAATGTTTTTGTAGTCACAACACATTTCAAGTTGTTTTGTTGGTGATATCGAGAATATATTGATAGTAAAATATTACCTTGATGGGTAGTCGGCAAGAACGATAAGATTCCATTAACAAAGAGGGGTAATTTTGAAATTTCAAAAAGACGCCTGTAAATCATGTTGATTGAATTTTCTTTATTAATATTAGAGAATTAGATATTAGCATTCAGCCCTTTTTTATCCAAACAAACCGCTTTAGTTTTAGTATACATAAATTTGCATTTTAATTAAGGTAGAAGTAGTTTAATTTAAAATTTAATTGAGATATAATTGATTGACTTGATTTTAATAGACGACAAACTTTCATTTTAATTAAGGTATGAACAGTTTCCACTTTAATTAAAAGATAAGAGCAAATGATCAAGTAATGAAATGTAAAATTTTGAATTCCAACTAAGTTGGGAGTGTATCTACATATGTTAAATGTAATTTGAATTTAAAAGTACGTTTTGAAAAGTTTAAGTTTATACCCAAAATGTGCAACACTAAAAATGTTAGAAGTATTATTTAAGAAACTAAAAACCCAAACTGATTCCAATTTCTTATTTTGTTTGATCCGCTTACTATAGGCCGATGATGCTGTTTGATAGCAATAACGCAACAAATTGTATGATAATAGCCAATTGATACCCTTGTTGGGTAGGAAGTAACTATTAATACTCACTTCAGCACTTTTTTTAAATCAACAACTCTCTCGTGGCAACTAATAAAAATTGATGAAGCAGAATGAATAATTCAAATCCTATTCTTCACTAAATGCTGAAACTAATAAATTTGTCTCATCACATAGAATTCAAGTTACTTTTTTAAAGACATTTTTCTCCAGTTTCACTGCAAAAAAACTATTTTTAAATTTTAGAATATTTATGAAAAACTCCACAAATATTTATATGTTTTTTAAAAAAAGCTTTAATCGTTGAAATATACAAATAATGTTCAAATTTAATTTCCAAAAAATAATTTTTTTACCGAAATTAAAATTGAAAATGTAATTTAAAACATGTTTTTAATAGAGTTTTTCACGTATTAAATCTTAAAATAACATACATAGCCAAATTTCCAGTGGAGTTTGTTCAAAATTACCGTCTTAATAAATTTAGCATAAAAATCAGTATAAAAGGCTCTTTAACATCTCATTGCATATGGATTTCTCATCCATCAGGATGATATTTTAAATGAAAACTAAAAATTTAAAATGTTCCATTAAGACCTCGCCACCTAGATAATGATTCCTCTTTTTTTATTGTGCTTTTGAAGAAAATACGTGAAAACATTATAACATTTGGTCTAGTAATGCAGCAAATGCAAATAGGACCATGACAAATTGATTGTTCAGACAAAACATAACCCATTCTCATTTTTCTTCAGCTCACACATAGTTCACACTGTACATACCAGTACATCAGCACAACAATGAGGATAAAGATGCAAGGGTATTATTGGTAATCCAAAATGACATGGTTGAAATTAGTTCATGGAATTCTCATTATTAGTAGTAAAGATAAATCCAAGAGTGTGTGTGTGTGTATCTATGTATGTATGTATATAAGTATATTATGAAAAGATATTATTCATATATTTACATGTAAATATTATAATGTTAAATAATATACAAATAAAAAAACACACACACAAGATATCAGTTCAAAATTAATTTTATTTATTCATTTATTTTGATATATATATATATATATGTATGTATGTATATATGTATGTACTAAAGCAACATTATTATATGTATAATATATATATATATGAAATGTAAATATGATTTAGCATGATATGTATACATACAAATTACAAAATTATAGAAAACTCATTTTTAATGTTCTAAATCGAATAAACAGCAAGCTATTTTAATTATAATTTTATTATATTAATATTATGAATTGATTAGTTAAAAAACAATAAATAAATTATAGAAAATATGTAAAACATATATTTCAAATTTTAAATTTGCAAAAAATCCAGAATTATATTTTATAGCTTGCATAAAAATTCGATATTTTTCTAAGTCAAACTATTATTTTTATTAGTTAATTATCTTTGGTCTAACAAAAATGAAAATTTAAAAATATTAAAAATAGTTGAAAATATCTATTTTTTTCCAAATGCTTCTATAATAATAAACTAATTTTAGAAAGTTTAAGATCTAATTTTCAAAACATAATCTATTTTATATAAGTTTTTAATTCGTATAATGATTAAATAATACTAAAAATTGTTAAACAATTACTAAAAATTTATTTACAGTTACAACAATTATAATTGATATAATTATGCGTTTTAAAAATATTAGTTTAAAATTTAAATGATATTTAGTTTAGTGTTAGTCATCTAAGTAAATTAATTAATATATATAAATTAATTAATTAATAAAATAACAGTAGATGAAATAAAATTAATTTCGGTTGTGTATCGATTATATTAAAAAAATTAATTTTATACACATAACCAACCAATATATGTGATGGCAACAATACCTATAGGGATCACATCAAACTAAAAATTCAATAATAACAGTGTGTGTGTGTGTGTGAACAATATTGAATTTTATAGAGATTATACATCGTAGATTAAACTAAATACTTCCCTAAACTAACGTCCTTAAGTTTATTGGGACCTAAATATTTGGGATCTAAATCGATATTTTATAAACTTTCAATATATACACTGTAAATACATAAATAAATGAGGTTTTCATTTAGAAATTACTTTTATTGATGCATCAAATAGTGAAAATGAAATAATACTATTATGGAATCACCTTGAACAAATAAATAAAAATATTAGACCCCCTGATTGATACTTGGAGATTTTAACACAATTCTACATGCTTTTAAAAAAAGCGGGGTATTCCTATTTCTTTTAAAAAATTAGAATGGATAAATAATTTTATTTTAAAAACTTGATTAGTTGAACTAATTATTTTTGGTGATAAATTCACTTGGAAATCAGGAGAATTTAGAAATGTCCATTCCAAATTAGATAGAACCTTAGTAAATCAGAAATTTTATAAATATTTTTCCTAATTTTAAATGTTATACCTTACCACAGGCAACAAGAGACCACACTCCTATACAAACCTATCTCTCATAGAGCAGTTCAACTAAGAGTAATTTTTCTTTTAGGTTTGTAAATGGGTGGGTAGATGAAGAAAATTATAGGGAAATAGTCAAAAATAGCCTTTCTATCAAAATTCAAGTTACCGCTCAATACAACTTTAGTAAAAATGCTCCAAATAACCAAGGCAAATTTAAAAAACTAGAATAAAATCAAAAACAAAAAAGAAATACAACATATTAGAGAGAAATGTGAGTTGTTGCAAAATGAAGTTGACAATGATAGCTCGGACATAAATAAGATCAACGATTTTTTTTCACATGCAAAACAAACTCATTAAGTCTCTTCATGTGCGGGCTATCAATATGAGGCAGAAAGCAAAGGTGGATTAGTTAACTAATGGGGATGAAGCAAGCAAATTTTTCTACGCCAAAATGTCTAATAGGAGACATAAATTTGATATAGGAAAATTACTTGATGTAAATTAAGCAGTATTAAATAAAGCTTCCCAAATAGAAAAGGAAGCAGTAGATTATTTTACTGCCTTATCCGACACTGATTCATGCACAACAAATTTTCCAAATATAGCCACTAAATATTTGCAACATGATAACAGTCAAGATATTCTACTTGCTCCCATTAGATTGGAAGAGGTTAAAAATATTATTTTTAATGCAAATATAAATAAAAGCCAAGGACCTTATGGCTTTAGGGCTAAATTTTACAAAAGACATTTAAGAGGAAATTAACAAAAGCCTTTTTGAAGCAATCGTTGAATTTTTCGAAACTGGAAAAACACTGAAATTTTTATATCATACATTTATAACTCTAATGCCAAAGGTCACAATACCCAATGAGTTAGATTACAGACCTATAGCTTATTGCAACTTTTTGTATAAAATTATTGCTGCTATTTTATGTAATAGAATAAAAAAATACCTAAAATACTTAATCTCTAAAAAGCAAAGTGCTTTTATTCCCGGAGTACTCATAAGAGAAAATACACTACTAGCACATGAGTTGATCACAATGTTTAATCAGAGTAGAAATATCGTGGTGTATTAAAATAGATTTACAAAAAGCTTTTGATAAAATTAATTGATGTTTTATTATACACATGATGAAGCAAATGAGCTTTCATGAGAAATTTTATGATCTTGTGAAAGAATGTATAAACAATGTTACATACTCGGTGCTTATTAATGGATCTCCCAATGGCTTTATACATAGCAATAGAAGAATTAGACGGAGATACTCACTTTCTCCTTATTTATTCACAGCTGCTATGAATTTTTTCAATACTAATAGAAGTGGAACAATTACATGGGAATATAAAATCTACAAATAGAATTAAACCATGTATTACATATCTATTATGTGCAGATGATTTACTGTTATTTCTAAATGTAGATTTTCAAAGTACAAAAACTATCGTCATAATTTTTGGAAAACCAAGTAAATATGCTAGATTACAAGCCAATGAATGCAAAAGCAAAGTATAGTTCCATAAATCATGTTCAAGAAAAGAAGAAATCCAAGCATACTAAAATTTAAAGAGCGTTTTCTACCAGTAAAATATTTGGGGCTGCCTCTAAGCATGAATCAAAAACAAATGACAAGAACTACACAATATTCTACAACATAATACATAGCATATTAGAATGGTGGTCTAGCAAATTATTGTCATTCGTAGGTAGATTGGAGTAAACACATACAGTCATAAGTGCTATCATTATATATTGGATACAAACTCACAACATTCTATCAAAGGTAATTCATAAAATTGAGAAAATGTGTATAAACATTATTTGGAGGGGAAAATAACACAAAATTGCATGAGAAACAGTATGCAAATAAAAAAGACAGGTGGCTTGGGATTAAGAAATATCAAAGATTTAAGTGAAGCATGCAATCTCAAACTATTTTAGAAACCTTTAAAAAGAAAATCATTGTGGGCAAAATGGATGATGGAAAAGTATCTCAATTTTTTTTTATGAACTACCACTATTGAAAATCACCATTCCTTTGCATGGAAAAATTTACTTAGATGAGAAGAAATAGGTATAAAGCTTATAGATAGAAAATTCAAGGATGGAAAACATACCAGCCTATGGTTTGACCCATGGATCAATGGAAAATAACTGGTAAATCAATCTACTAGGTTGGAATAATATTTATTTATTTGGTGGAGCAAATAAAAAAGTTGAAAGCATAATACAAAATCACCACCGGACTACTTTTGCATATCCAGCAGCTTCAATATTCAATGCAACAAGTAGAAAAATACCAATAGATTCAAGTTTACAAAAAGATGCAAGGCTTTGGGAACTTACTTCAAAGGGAAAATTCTCATTCAAAAATTGTCCACCGGAAGAGTGGCATAAAGTTATCTGAAATAAAACAATCTGTCCAAAATTGTCTCATTGTGCCTACTTTACATTACTAAATAGATTCCCAACTAGAGACCGATGTTATAAATGGAATAAGAAAGGGGAAATTAAATGCCTTATTTGCAAAGATGAAGCAGAAAGTATAGAACATTTATTTTTTGATTGTGCTTACACAAAACAAATTTGGTTTATTACCAAAGGAAACTAAAATTCAACACAAATAATATTAGGAAAAGCATTCAATACATACAAAAAAGTTTCAAGACAAATTCAACGGAATTGAGCAAAGCATGCATAATTTTAACTACAGTAATTTTCCATATTTGGAGAGAAATGAATCTTAGGCTACACAAACATAAAGAAACAGACTGTAACAAATGTGGAAAGTAATTGAATCAGGAACTGAAATACCCTTCAGGAAAAAATAAAATAAAAATCAGAGCTTGCAAATATGATAAATCAGGACCTATGGAATATGGATAGCTATGATTAACGAATTAAAGCATATTACAAAGTAGGAAGTATATCACAGATATATCCCATGGCAGATTAATGCAACCAAGATTAGATTCACCTAAAGTAGAGCATGTAGGTGGCTGAATTCGCTCCCAAATCAGAAGGAACTTCTATATATGAGAAAGTATTAATATTCAAAAAGAAATTACACTTAATAACCTGAGAGAGGAACTGCAATTACCTGATTTGGAAGGGATCTACCGCACTATAAGCTTTTGATGAGAATCAAATAAGATATAATAGTGTAGATAATTAACAATTAGGTAGTTAATGGAGATTTCTACAGAAGTAGCATCAATCAGAAGATGTATCACTCATCTGTTTGGCAAAAGAGAGAGTGCAGTTACAAGACATCAAATTTGGTCAAAGAACCAACATGAAGGTGAAATAAAGGAATCGTCTAGCTTTGGTAAAGAGAATTGGAAACCCATATGAGGGAAATAATCATCTTGCAGAAAGAGAAATTATTGTCATATTAGAGAGTGAAAATATGCGGCTAGGGTTAGAAATATGTTAGTAAAGTAAGTCTGGGGTGTTATTTACGGGTACATACCCGGTTGTAAATGTGGGTAAGTATAACCCGCACTCTGTTTGTACAGGCCTCGGGCCATATTCACTTTTCTTCAAAAAAAACCTTCAAATGCATGTGTTAGTGTAACGACCCGTAAATTTAACTTCTTTAATAATGTAATTAGTTGAAATTTGGTGAAATTTTAAACGGTAAAATTTTGAAATAAAAATTTAATATTTGGAATATGTCTAGTTAGACATAGCAACTGGTAAATTTTCATCCAAAAATATGAAAGTTTATTTCGCGCGTAAATTCACTTCAATTTAATCAGTTAAAAAGCAATGAAAATAAAATGTTTCCAAAACCTAAATATTTTTACATAGAATAATTCTAAAACAACTTCTGAGCAAGATGTTAGTTTGTCGTTTTTCCAAATTCGGACATCTTTGGCTCCGTCGATCTTATTTTTCAGTGTTTTTCTTGCACTTTCCGCTAATAGAAAATTCGAATTTTTATAATTCAATCATACAATTGATATCTGTATACCGTTTTGATCGCCTCGTCGTGCTGATCTCAACGGTGTATTCATTTGTGTACTTCGGAAAATCCGGTACGCGATGAAATAATTTGCAGTATCAGTGCGGTTTCGAACATTTCAAATTTCTGATTGACCATTAAATTTTTACCGTATAAATCCAACAGCCATCTACCCTATTTATTACCACAATTAAATATTCGTGACTTTTGTGTTTCCCTTGGTTGATTTATATTTTTCTGGTTCGATATTTACTCTTCCTCTCACGCTCATCTTTCCCTATGCACGTTCAAATACAAGTGGCCTGATGCATGCAAAGACCTTCTCACTTCTCTTTCTAAATATTTGCATGCCTATACGTTATGTTTATTCTCCTCCCTACTTTTGCAAAGCCAAGGCCGAGCATTCATTCTTCCTCATCACCCGATGCCTCCAGCAACCGACCTCTCATTCCTCCCCTCCACGATCGAGCACGACAACCCGTACACAGCAACCACCATCACCATTCAGCTGCCGTTCCTCCGCCATCTTCCATGACAACCACCGTCGCCCTCCACCACCGCTCTCCACTTGAACCCAGCTCATCACCACGCAAGCGCCACCCGAGAACAACCACCACCTTAAACACTCCTCTACCGCTGCAATCATCGTGGAACCCATCATCCCTCGTCCGCCACTTCTCTCTCTCTCCCTTCCACCCACATCGCGGCCTCTCCCTGACCTCGCCTACAACCGTCAGCAACCCGAGATCCACATGAAGCCACGACGTCCCTACCCTACCCAGTCCCACTTCCGCCACCTCTGACCGAGTGGCCGCACCACTTCCCGACTCCCCATCCTCCACCTCCACTCACCATCATCTCAACCAAGCCCGCCACCAATCACGCGATCCAACCTCTCTCTTTCTTCTCCTCCTTCCCAAAGTCACCACCCACGCGCGTGTGCTCTGCCCCAACCATTTCTCCACGCGATCAACTTCGCGGCGCAGCACCCACAACCGGCCACCACTCTTTTCCTCCCTATGGCCGTGAAATTCCTCTCACCCCTTCTACCCTAAACATATTTTGTTTTGGCCGAAGTCTTCTTTTCCATTTCAAAAACTCACGCAGCCTGTTGACGTGCGCTTCATTTTTCGGCTCGTGCTCGTCTTTCCCGCATGGCCACTCCTCCAATTACCCGCAACCAAACCTCAATCACAAGCTACCCACATGAGCACCAACCCAGGCTGAAGTGATAACCAATCATCCTCCTCCGCAAGGCTCGGCCACCCACCCTTTCCGCCCACGTCAGCCAACATGGCCCGCAACCCATCGAGCTGTCCTCCTTAGCCGTGAGTAGACCTGTTCCTTGGTTGTTCATATATTGATGAATTCGAATTTATACTATAATTTGGGTTTTTAAAATAGAGTATATAAGTCTGTTCATATATAAGTTATTTTCATGTTTAAGTTTTGTTAGCCTATATGTTTATACAGTTTTGTATAAATATAAATGTTATCTTTGTCATGTATATATATGCGATGTTGTAAAAGACAATAGCATATTAGTTTACCTATGTATAACATCTGTTTGCTTCAAGTATATTTTATATATACGAGCCGTTAATACAGTTGTTAATTAAATTATATATAAGGTTATAAAGTAAGTTGTATAGTAAATTAGATTCTAGATTTAAAGTAATCTTGTGCATTGTTTACAGTAAGTATTATTCATAGATTCATAAACCGGTCATAAATGTTAAGTTTATACACAGTTAGTTTATAAAGTTAAATATATGTATTATTTCAAAGTATACTATGTATATACATGTTTTGTGTGTTTTGTTTAAACAGTGAATTTTGAAGATATGTATATTTAATATATTTATTTATTTATTTATTTAATTTTAGAATATCATTTTATCTATATATAGTATATAAAGTTGTATATATAGCTCTCTTATGCTATTTGCCTTCCTCGACCTAGTTCTGATTTATTTCGTCTATTCGTATTATCAGCCTATCCGGTGAATTCATGCCAACCTAGCTTTGTTTTGAAATTCGTGCCTGGATTCATAGCTCGTTTGATCATCAAATCATCCCTAGCCTCGAAAGGTGAGCAATCACTCACGATTAACGTTTTTATTTATTAAATTTGATTTCAATTGAAACGACAATTGAAATTTACTGTTGTTAGTTAATTACACTGTTATATATGCTATTACCTGTATCTGTTCACCTATGACATCTGACACCATTATCTGTTAATTGTTTATGCGATGATAATACAGTTTGGTCGATAATTGATTGATTGATTGTTGTTATATTGGATGTTAAATTGTAATGTATAAAGTGATAAATATTATGCAATTGAATTTGACGTAGAATAGTAAAAATTTTGAATCGACATATGTGTTGAATTTGGTTAGTTAAATTTGTTTAATACGACCCCTTAAATGTTTAATCATTTGACACGTAGAAAATAGTGTTAACTACACCTTGAACCATCAATTGTATGTTGTTTAAACTAATGATACATGAAATTGAAAATAGATGACAAGTGAAAAATCGTAATGCAGTAATCTTTAATCTACATGAAATGATAGTGTAGATTCTAGAAATAATCATATTAATTCGCACAAACAACAATGTGAATTAATACAGTTATTTCGGGATTATTTGAATTGATTATTGGATTGTTATTGATTGTTGTTATTGCTTGTTTATTTACTTTGACACCATCCCAATTATCACACTGCAAGTTCCCTTTGCTATGCTTTGATTTTGAATTGAATTGGAATCGGGTTGAAATGATAAATACCCAATTTGAACTTTGGCCTAGGATAGAGAATTAAATAAAAATCCGATTGGTCAATAATTTGATTTAAAAATAAAATGAAGATTTTATTTGAATAAATAAAATGGTTTTGAAACGAAGTTGGAAATTGAATTTTAATGAAATTTAAATGTGAATATTTAATAATCTGAAACAAAATTGATGAAAGAACGTTGTTAAATTTGAGAAATGATTGAATTAAGCTGAAATGATTTAATAAGTAAGTTTGGAGTTATTAAACTCTGAAATTATTTAAATAATTAAGTTTTGCATTATTTAATAATTAAATAAGATTGAATTATTTAATGATGAAATTGAATTGAATTCTTTAATAAGTAAAATTGAACATTTGAATAAGTGAATTTTACTTCGTAAATAATTGAAATTGAGTTTTCTTTATTAATTAAGTTTTGGAAAATTATTTAAGTAAGTAAATAAGTGAATTTTGAATTTCTTTAACAAGAAATAAAATGTGTTTATTGAAATTTATGTAAGACTTGAAATGTTAAGAATTTGATTTGATGAATTTAATTTAATGCTATTGTAAGTTTTGATAAAATGGAGTTGAACTTAAATAATTGATTTAATGAATTAGAAATTAAATAGAAATTGTTTTGATTGATAATTAACTTAATGAATATTGAATAAAATCGGTCAATGAACTTAAATTTATTTGAATGTAGATTTAATCATTTAAATGATTTCGGAATGAAATTTATATACGAATTTGAATCAATATTTGAATTGTTTTAAATAGAAATTGAAATTGAATTATAAGCTTTTGAAATGGTAAATTGAAGTTTTGAAACGTAAATTTTGGAAATTGGTTTAGAAAGACAAATGAAATGTTGGTTTGCAAATTTTAAATTGAAATTGAATTTGATTTGGTTTTGAAATATATAAACGACCAATCGGTGTAATAATCACGGAAGTTATTAAAGAGACCGGAATCGGTTATGGATATACTCTCTGTCTAAACCGAAACCATTTTAATAACTATACGCGGAGTGGTGATCCAGAATGAAGTGGTTGGAATGATGTACGTGATGACTGAAGAAAGAGAACGATAATGGATAACCTTGACACTTGTGTCAAATTGGAAATGACTAAAACAGTAGCCGTGCCGGGCCAATGGAGGTCAGCTACCTCAAGTGAACACACTTCTTCGAACTACTCATTACTTGTTGTCGATTGGTGCACCCTTGATTTTGGGAGTGTTGTTTCACGGTGTTGCGGTCGCTGCGGCGATGCATTCTCACCAGTCTGGATCAGGCAAACGGTAGTGTCACTACCTTGGGTATTGCCTCATGTGCCTTGTCATACTTGTATTCCCATATTCGCGACCACTACCAATTTGTTTTGTGTTATACCTATGGAGTACTCCCTGATAGCCCACTAGTTTACGGTGGAGTTTACAGTGCTGTATAGACTATGATGTTTATAAAAATGTGTTAAGGGGGATAATGGTAACGCCTTAACACTATTTTGATATCTTTATATTACTGATAGACATTATCTACTTATCGTACACTACTATATAGTAGATAGTTTAACGGATCCTTAAAGGATGGTTATTCCAAACATCCTTTGAGTTACTTGTATTTCAATTGCTATTTCACTTGAGTTGGATTTATTAATATAAGAATGTTAATCTTGACTCGAGTGTTTTGTGTTTTGCTTTACGCTCGGGTCAGACTGAGTGTACCAGTATTCGAGACTCACCTTTGAAGTTGGAGCTTTGCTTGAAGATCCAGCCATCTATTCTGCTTTCAGTATTCGATGATTCCAGTGATGTATTCTGATTTGTATATGATGTATCGTATTACTCTTCCGTTGTATCTGGTTTAACTCTGATGTAATTTATATATTTATATAGTAGCTTCATGAACTGCTATCTCTTTTATTTCCGCTGCAATTATTACTCTGTGTCTGTGATCTGTGATTATTTTAATTACTGTATATGTTCAGTTTTGCCAATTTAAATTAACAACGCGGTATTTTGAGCAATTCAACTCCGGCATGAGTGTCTATCTATACACTTATAATGGATGCGAATGGTCCAAAATATCGGGTCGTTACAGTTGGTATCAGAGCTTTGGTAGCTCTAGGCAAAACTTAGCATATAGGGTAAATGTATTTACAGAATCACTCTCATTCGAGTTTCAATCTCTTCCTTTTGACTCGATTCTTTTGAATTTTGGAACGTTCTCTACGGTTCCAAATTTCATTCGTGTCCCTCACTATTCGTCTTCTTTCAATTCTGGAGCATCACATAACTCCACTTCGAATGACCCTTATAGTGAATCGGCGGTCTCGCCAAACTTCGAATGATTGGTAAAGGGGTGAAACTCCTTTACAATTGGCATTGATTTATCAGAGATTTCTATATCCTCGGTTTACGATGCTATCTATCTCCTGCTATACTTGAATTCTATTTCTTGAGATCGAATGTCGATTTACCTCGGAATTCCACATCGATCTTATCCTTGAAGTCACGGTCGACCCGGTTATGGTTGCCCGCGATTTATATAAACTTATCCATCTCCATATTTTGTTATTTAATCATCATATCTTTGTTTCGAACATATATTCGAATCAAAATTCTCTTTGATTTGAGTCTATCAAATTTAAATCTTTTTCTTGTTTTGAAATCTATTCTTGTATCATTGAGCGAGGAAGTGTATTTGTAAATTAAGGTTAAAAATGTTTTAATTTATGTTGTGTTGTTTGAGTTGTTGATGTTGATTTGGGTTTTCGATCGATTCGTCTGATCAACGCTATCGATAGGATTTCCAAATCACTTGAACAGAGCAAACTGACACAATATTGATTTCAAATTTGGTAAATGAAATAATTTTGTATGATTATATTATAAATATATATGTAAAAGTTTCTGGAATAAAAAAAGGGGTTAATTAGTTGGTTGTTTGAAATGATAATATTTGATTATCATTTATTGTTCTATAAATGAATTTATAAACTTGGTTATAATTTGATTTGGAATTTGAAATAAATTTTAAATTAGAATTTGAGAATTTAATTTCCAGTGATTTCAAGCTTTGGTTTTTAATCTTTTAAAATGTATATTATTTGAAATATTTCCGAACAGAAATCGTTTCCAAAGAATTTTAAAATCAGTGCTCTTCTCTTTGTCGCTGGAAAACAATTTCGATGATGGCGGCTACATCATCGACGTTCATTTTCGAGTTTCGAAGTGGAGAAACCATTCTGTAGCTTTTCTACGGTTTTGTTGGGGAAAATATTTAATTTGAATTTCTTAAGTATGACTTGATTTATATATATATGGGTATATTATTTTAAATTTAATTTGATTTAATATATATGGTATATACATAATTATTCAAAAAGTTTTGAAATTAAACGGAAATTTAATTCTTAAAAATCATGTTAAAAGATGTTTTCAATTATAAATAAAGCTAAATTTTGAATAAGTATTTAAACTTGAAATAATTGAATTTGAAAATTTTATTGTATAGTACTAAATTGCATTTCAAAATAACTTACCTAAATTATTCAGAAGTTAAAATGTAATTGGATAATATACAATATAAAAAAAAAATTGAGTGTTATAATAAATGTTATACACTAAATTATAATTATTAAGATGTTAATAGAGTTAGATAGGATAATAAGTAAAACTCAGCTAATAATGAAATAAATTTGTGTTGGAAAAAAATTAATGAATTTGTTTTGAAAGAATTAATAAATTGAAATTTGATCAACTTATGAAAATACCTTGAATTTAAAAGCAATTAGTAAATATAATTAATTTAAATCGAAACTTTTATGGGTTAAATTAATTTATATGGGTTAAATATATGTGATTAGATATATTAAGTAGAATAAATTTAACAATAATTTGGAATAAAGAAGAATTTAAATTGCTGAAAAAAAATATGATTATCATAAAAGACTATTCAAATTTATGGTTTTAGAAATTGTAAATTGAAGATAATTGGATAATAAGATAATGAATTAGAAATAGTTGAGATTGATTTTAGTGAAATCAAATGGATTAAATCAATTATTGAATATCAATTAATTTAAATTTGAATTTATATGGTTCAAATTAATTGTTATTCTGTATTTCAAATCTGTTTTTCTTTCTGGTTGTTTCTATTCTTCTACCACGTTCCTTTTCGGGGATGAAAAGTTTTGAGTGGGGGAGAGTGTAACGACCCGTAAATTTAACTGCTTTAATAACGTAATTAGTTGAAATTTTGTGAAATTTTAAACGATAAAATTTTGAAATAAAAATTTAATATTTGGAATATGTCTAGTTAGACATAGAAACTGGTAAATTTTCGTCCGAAAATATGAAAGTTTATTTCGCGCGTAAATTCACTTCAATTTAATTAGTTAAAAAGCAATGAAAATAAAATGTTTCCAAAACCTAAATATTTTTACATAGAAAAATTCTAAACCATCTTCTGAGCAAGATGTTAGTTTGTCGTTTTTCCAAATTCGGATATCTTTGGCTCCGTCGATCTTATTTTTCAGTGTTTTTCTTGCACTTTCCGCTAATAGAAAATTCGAATTTTTATAATTCAATCATACAATTGATATCTGTATACCGTTTTGATCGCCTCGTCGTGCTGATCTCAACGGTGTATTCATTTGTGTACTTCGGAAAATCCGGTACGCGATGAAATAATTTGCAGTATCAGTGCGGTTTCGAACATTTCAAATTTCTGATTGACCATTAAATTTTTACCGTATAAATCCATCAGCCATCTACCCTATTTATTACCACAATTAAATATTCGTGACTTTTGTGTTTCCCTTGGTTGATTTATATTTTTCTGGTTCGATATTTACTCTTCCTCTCACGCTCATCTTTCCCTATGCACGTTCAAATACAAGTGGCCTGATGCATGCAAAGACCTTCTCACTTCTCTTTCTAAATATTTGCATGCCTGTACGTTATGTTTATTCTCCTCCCTACTTTTGCAAAGCCAAGGCCGAGCATTCATTCTTCCTCATCACCGATGCCTCCAGCAACCGGCCTCTCATTCCTCCCCTCCACGACCGAGCACGACAACCCGTACACAGCAACCACCATCACCATTCAGCTGCCGTTCCTCCGCCATCTTCCGTGACAACCACCGTCGCCCTCCACCATCGCTCTCCACTTGAACCCAGCTCATCACCACGCAAACGCCACCCGAGAACAACCACCACCTTAAACACTCCTCTACCGCTGCAATTATCGTGGAACCCATCATCCCTCGTCCGCCACTTCTCTCTCCCCCTTCCACCCACATCGCGGCCTCTCCCTGACCTCGCCTACAACCGTCAGCAACCCGAGATCCACATGAAGCCACCACTTCCCAACCCTACCCAGTCCCACTTCCGCCACCTCTGACCGAGTGGCCGCACCACTTCCCGACTCCCCATCCTCCACCTCCACTCACCATCATCTCAACCAAGCCCGCCACCAGTCACGCGATCCAACCTCTCTCTTTCTTCTCCTCCTTCCCAAAGTCACCACCCGCGCGCGTGTGCTCTGCCCCAACCATTTCTCCACGCGATCAACTTCGCGGCGCAGCACCCACAACCGGCCACCACTCTTTTCCTCCCTCTGGCCGTGAAATTCCTCTCACCCCTTCTACCCTAAACATATTTTGTTTTGGCCGAAGTCTTCTTTTCCATTTCAAAAACTCACGCAGCCTGTTGACGTGCGTTTCATTTTTCGGCTCGTGCTCGTCTTTCCCGCATGGCCACTCCTCCAATTACCCGCAACCAAACCTCAATCACAAGCTACCCACGTGAGCACCAACCCAGGCTGAAGTGATAACCAATCATCCTCCTCCGCAAGGCTAGGCCACCCACCCTTTCCGCCCACGTCAGCCAACATGGCCCGCAACCCATCGAGCTGTCCTCCTTAGCCGTGAGTAGACCTGTTCCTTGGTTGTTCATATATTGATGAATTCGAATTTATACTATAATTTGGGTTTTTAAAATAGAGTATATAAGTCTGTTCATATATAAGTTATTTTCATGTTTAAGTTTTGTTAGCCTATATGTTTATACAGTTTTGTATCCATATAAATGTTATCTTTGTCATGTATATATATGCGATGTTGTAAAAGACAATAGCATATTAGTTTACCTATGTATAACATCTGTTTGCTTAATTGTGTACAAGTATATTTTATATATACGAGCCGTTAATACAGTTGTTAATTAAATTATATATAAGGTTATAAAGTAAGTTGTATAGTAAATTAGATTCTAGATTTAAAGTAATCTTGTGCATTGTTTACAGTAAGTATTATTCATAGATTCATAAACCGGTCATAAATGTTAAGTTTATACACAGTTAGTTTATAAAGTTAAATATATGTATTATTTCAAAGTATACTATGTATATACATGTTTTGTGTGTTTTGTTTAAACAGTGAATTTTGAAGATATGTATATTTAATATATTTATTTATTTATTTATTTAATTTTAGAATATCATTTTATCTATATATAGTATATAAAGTTGTATATATAGCTCTCTTATGCTATTTGCCTTCCTCGACCTAGTTCTGATTTATTTCGTCTATTCGTATTATCAGCCTATCCGGTGAATTCATACCAACCTAGCTTTGTTTTGAAATTCGTGCCTGGATTCATAGCTCGTTTGATCATCAAATCATCCCTAGCCTCGAAAGGTGAGCAATCACTCACGATTAACGTTTTTATTTATTAAATTTGATTTCAATTGAAACGACAATTGAAATTTACTGTTGTTAGTTAATTACACTGTTATATATGCTATTACCTGTATCTGTTCACCTATGACATCTGACACCATTATCTGTTAATTGTTTATGCGATGATAATACAGTTTGGTCGATAATTGATTGATTGATTGTTGTTATATTGGATGTTAAATTGTAATGTATAAAGTGATAAATATTATGCAATTGAATTTGACGTAGAATAGTCAAAATTTTGAATCGACATATGTGTTGAATGTGGTTAGTTAAATTTGTTTAATATGACCCCTTAAATGTTTAATCATTTGACACGTAGAAAATAGTGTTAACTACACCTTGAACCATCAATTGTATGTTGTTTAAACTAATGATACATGAAATTGAAAATAGATGACAAGTGAAAAATCGTAATGCAGTAATCTTTAATCTACATGAAATGATAGTGTAGATTCTATAAATAATCATATTAATTCGCACAAACAACAATGTGAATTAATACGGTTATTTCGGGATTATTTGAATTGATTATTGGATTGTTATTGATTGTTGTTATTGCTTGTTTATTTACTTTGACACCATCCTAATTATCACACTACAAGTTCCCTTTGCTATGCTTTGATTTTGAATTGAATTGGAATCGGGTTGAAATGATAAATACCCAATTTGAACTTTGGCCTAGGATAGAGAATTAAATAAAAACCCGATTGGTCAATAATTTGATTTAAAAATAAAATGAAGATTTTATTTGAATAAATAAAATGCACTACAAGGAAAAACACTTTTGACAGCAGCTATTCTCAGTGTTTCTCCCTTAAATGCGGTCGACCAAAATCTGGAGGGAAATTTTTTACGTGTGAATGCTGAGAAAACCTAAATAATATAACTTTGCCGCCTCATTTTTCACTTCGCCTATTTACTTTTCTCAGCCTTTCATCTTGTTAACACCTCCATCACCTAAAAAAGAATTAAACCACTCTTCCAATCACTGAAATTTGTCTTCGTCACTGCCGCTTCATCGTTCAAACATCTCCATTCACCATCCTTTATATTTTGAATCCAAATCATCGCCGCTAACTTCTCTTTCTATAGGTACTTATTTCAACTATTCGTCGATTTTATTTAGGTTTAAAACGGGTTCTTCAATTAGTTTAATCATTCATCAATTTCGATTTTGTTATTTCAGTACTGTTTCTTCAATTGCTAAATCAAAATTTATTGGATCGATTTTGTTAGTAATTTGATGTTAATGGGTTTATTAAGATTGTTGTATGTTAATAAGTATACTAAGATTGTTGCATGCTTCTGCCTAATTTTCATTAAAGCTTCTTTTCATTACATAGGCTAGTAGAGAATTCATTGGTATATTTCTTCCTAAATAAAAGCAGTTTGATTGCAAGAACTATGAACATTCACTAGTACTTTCATCCTGTTGCAAATGACATTGAAGTATTTCAAGCAACCACACGTACCATATCCTATCAATTTGTTAACTTGTGCTTTACTTCCAATGAGATATTATAGGCAATTTTTGACTATACTTGCTTTGCTGGTAACTGGATGTTGATATGCCAGGTTTAGCAAGAATCAATGGACCGAATGAGGTATTAACTATTAATAGATGAATAAGGTATGTAAACTTGCCTTTGTTGCACCGTTAGTGTTTTTGTAGAATGTTGGCAAAATAATGTCACAATTATCTCTTACATAGCAAAACATAACGTTTTCTTTTTATTACTAAACACATGTATTACTTAGAAACATTGGTTGATGATCCCTAGCATATGGTTTTCATAATATGCGATCAATCTGGATAAAATTTGTAATATTCGTAATGGAGAGACAATCCATCAGTAGTATTAAGTTGTGCACCCATAGCCCTTGGACAGTCATGCTCCAATGTATGTACCATTTCAACTGCAAGTTTACAACACATACCAAAACCCAGATGACATAGAAAGCAACCATAGACATTTGGATTATGTGTAGAAATTTTAAATGTATATGTCATCAGTTGATTCTTCTCATAATTTAAATTGCGATCATATGGGTCACCCTCTTCATACTGCATAGGGCTACACAGCTCAACTGCTATACTAAGGAAAGAGTATGTATGCATTGCGAACGTAGTTAGCAAAACTGTTGTAAGAAGTAGGACTCATATCTTAAAAGAAAACATTTTTATGAGTTTATGTTTCTCTTTGTGTTGAATGGCAGTAGTGAGATTTGTGAGTTTTTATTGGCAGTAGGGTGGTTGAATATGCTTTGATTTGTTTTCTAGTTCATAATTTTAGTATGAGATTTATGTGGATCAAGTAAGCAGTCAATTTCTTATTTACAGGTTTTTAACTTCTAAGAGCTGCTGGGTTACAATATTCCAATATTTTTTTGATTCTGATTACGTGTTATGTAATTTGGTTTACGCCACTGTATATATAGAGTTCAATAAAATACACAATGTCTCCGATGTATTCATTATTTTAATTGCATAGTAATATGGTTGCATACACTAAAAGTCATTGAAGTCTGATTTTCTACTAGAAGCTAGTCGCTTTCTTATATTACTAGGATACCTTATCTTTTATTTACTGAAAAGTTGAAAATCATTGGTTTCAAAGACCTGCTTATTTTGATTGCACTGTAGAACATTTTTAGGAAATCTTGCAGAAGCATACTCTTTTTAATTTTTAGTTTTATAAGATGCGTACGGTAGAAATGATACTTATTGTTCTGAACTAGTCATAAAGTAGAGTTCTAATCGCAGGAATGTATTGCCAAACATTTTTTGCCACCAAGCAATGAATAGAAATGAAGTTATGGTAGGCTGAGTTTAGTATATGCAATTTGCATTTCAGTTGGTCTAAATGTGAGAACTTACTCTTAAATTATGATTTTGAGTTTTCAACTACAACAGAAACTAAAATTCTTTGGCTAATAAGTTTGAGTTGATTCTAGTTTTAACTATAGATTGTTTGATTACATATCATTTGAGTCCAGCATGTATTATTGGTTTCAATTTTGTTCTATTTGGAGTGGATGTATATTAACTTTTGATTATCACAATATTGAATTTGTCTAAGCTAACGTTTGCAGTGGAAAATTGATATTATCCTGTTATAAGTTTTTGGAACTTAGAAGAATATTTGTCTTTAATTAAACATTCAAGTCTTTCAAATTCATTACTTTGGTTGAGAAGTATTTACTTCAAAATGTCTTTACTTGAATATTATATATTTATCCATTTTCAATTTTGCAATAAAAATTCTGAAGCTGTTCTTGTTGTCTTAAAATAATATCAAGTGAGTAAAAACATTTTGGCATAATAATGAATATCAGGTTAAATTTCAACTGTCTAAACTACATTAATTACACTATACAACTTGCTAAAATGCGTTTTGATTTTAAACCTATTAGACTTATGGTTTAATGGTTATGGAATAAATGGTGTGTTATTTTGATTTTGACGCGTATTTTAGTAGAGCGAAAGTAACCTCTTTTTTGGTTTAGAAATTAGCTTGGGACAGTTGATCAGAGGTCTTCAACTTAAACTTTGTTTTCCCTTTTTTATAGTGGGTTAAGACTAATTTTAGCATGTGATATTTGACTCTTCTTCATAGATGGTGTTGCAATTGTTGATGGTTTAAATATGTAAATAGGATGAAGTAAGTTAGGAAAACATAGAAGAATTTTATTAGAATTTTTATTTCAGCATTTGGTTGCTGGCAACAGGTCAATTTCTTTACTGTTCACAACATTTTAGTGAAGTGGGAAAATCAATGAGATTATTGTTTCAATTGAAACTAAGAATTAAAATTTCATGAGATCACTTAAATGTGATAAATGTGCCTGGGTTCTATCCTCTTTAGTCTATCCTTTTTTGGATTAAAGTTGAGCAATTGATAAAGGTTAATGTTTTCTAATATTATGTTGCAATCTCAGAATCCGAGATTGTGCATAATGTAAATTGTATCAATATAAAGAGAATTTGCACTTTCAGTTGCTTTTCTTAAACTAAAGGAGGACAGAGTAAAAAATGGGTAGGATCAAGTCATGGTGCGGTAATTTGCCGTAGGTGGATAATATTGAAAATTTTACTTCCTGAGTGCGGTTCTGTAAAAAGTAATTTACCTATCGAATTATTTCTTTTAAATTCAAATCTGAACATTTACATACTCTATTTTCAGGTACTAGTTTTAGATAAATTAAATTCTTGCAGAGATTTTAATATAAATATTCCTCTTTTAATACAGTATAATGTGATATAATCTAGTTAATAAATTTCAGCGAAATTGGTTACTTCTATTTTGTTCATTTGGTTTGAATTTTCGTAGCTCCTTTTTTTGGAATTATTTACATTTTTATCAGGCATTCTCAGTTTCTGGAAATTTCCTATCTTGTGATGTGGAATTAATATTTTCCTTTTCTGTAGAAAGAATACACTTGCTCACTTGGTTTGATTTTGGAGTGTGTTTGGTTTGGTTACTGATGATTTTCCCCAAATGCTCTAAATACCTAATTTGCAATTTTACAAATGTGATCCTAGTATAAATTTGCAATTTTACCTTTTGTCTATCCTTTTTCCATGAGATTATTGTTTCAATTGAAACTAAGAATTAAAATTTCATGAGGTTGCTTCAATTTTACCTGTAGTCTATCCTAATTATTTCTTTTAGATTAAGATCTGCATAGTTTACATACTCTGTTTTCAGGTACTAGTTTTTGGTAAATTAAAGCCTTGCAGCGATATTAATATAAATATCCAACTGTTAACACTGTAAAATATAATGTGGTGAATAAATTTTGGAGATATTGATCACATTTTCTGTTTTGTTCATTTGATTTGATTTCAGTAGAGCTCTTTCTTTTGGAATTGTTTATGCCTTTTTTAGGCATTCCCTATTTGAAATTGCCTATCTTTTGGTGTGGGATTAAAATTTTCTTTTTATGTACAAAGAATACACCTGCTCACTTGATTTTTACAAAGAGCCATCCTCCTTCCCTCCTTTTTTTTAAGTTTTATTGGCTAATGTTATCTAGATATATAGTGTGTTTGATTTGATTATTTACGTTTTTCCACAAATACACTAAATACCGAATTTGCAATTTTACCCTTTCCACGGTGTTATTTTGGTTTATTATTTGTCTCCCTAGCAATGAAGGGTAATCCGCAGATCTTATCAAAATGAATATTTGTTTATTAGTTGATACAAGTGTAAGATCCTCTTGAAGACTTAGTAAATAGCGCAATATTATTAATAATTTCATCAGTTCTAAATATAATTATTTGAGATTTCATCATTATGATTTTTTTTTGGTTTTTTCAGCTAATTACGTCATGACTCTCTTCAAGTGAATCCTCTTTCTCTACTAATGCATCATTGATTAATTGTTTATATCATGACTCTGCTAGTAAACTTTGTGTCATATCAAACTTAAACGGTTTGGAGTTTATTTTTGCCTTAGATGAAACACTTTTGCTTTTAAACTATTAGGAAGATAAAAAGTAATTCTGCATGTCACTCGGTGGATAAAAATGAAATATAAAAAGCAATTCAGGTTAATGGAACAAGTATGTTTAACTTACAAACCAATTCTACAATCTTCACATAATGTTCTTGTTTTTCCTTCACGATTTTCTTGTTGTTTTTGTGTGTTCGGCGATGGCAGACTGTACCGTTTTGTGATGTGTGCTTGTAAAATTCCATTTTTATCTAACTGGTGACTTGTTGAATTTACCTTTTGTTTTCATAATGGTTTAAATGCAAAAGTTATTTCATTGGAGGCAAAAGCGTTTTCATTAAAATTTCAGATGATAATTGTTTAAGATTTAGTTTAGTCATATGAACAGTGGACCTGTACAAAGTTATGTTTGAGATTTTGGTTGGAAAATGCCTAATCAGCAAAATGTGGCTTTGTATGAGTCGATGAGTGCTACTGCCAAAGCAGTTTTCTCTCTCTTTTTTCTGCAAATTAATTCAGTTTAGACTGAATGGATAGAAGGTTGAGAATATGTAGTAAATCAGTTGGTAAATATGAGTTCACATTTATTGTTGAATCATTTGCTTTGCTTTTTCGTTAACTCGAAAGGTAATGAAGTTGACTCATTGGACGTAGTTGTAAGTGAGGCATCCTGAACAGGGAGTCTAGGAGAAAAGTGAGTTGGGAAAATCAATGATATTATTGTTTAATTGATACTAAGAAACTAAATTTCTTGATTCATCATGTTGTAGATAACCTCAAAACCTACTTAGTTAGAACATTCCAACGGATTAAGGGTTTAATATTCAATCCTGAGGTTGGTCCAACAGCCAGGTGCTTGGGCTTGAACGCATAATAAATTGGTGCTTGATTGCTTGGTGTTTATTTAAATATTTTCATGTGCTGTGGTTGTGTGCCAATGTTTGGAGCAGGTGCTTTCATGTGATTCGGTAGTTTTACTTTTGGAATAGTGATGCTTTTGTTCTGGTGGATTTATGATGTCTTCAGGATGGTATTGAAGTTCTGTTTATGTTATTAGCTTATCTCTGGGGACTGGTTTGCAACTTGCTGTTTTTGTTGGTATGCATCTGTAATTTTCTCTTCCAGATTTTTTCTTTTCTACTTGTTTTGTTATGACTTAGTTTATTGCAATAATAATTCATCTGCATTATATAATAGGTAATATTCTTGGTGTTCCATTTTTAGATATATGGAGGTGTTGGGATTGCATGCTTTCCAATGGATTTAGATTTTCATTCGTACGATGCCCTAAGGTAATTACCACTCGTTCACAATATATAATTTTTTCTTGGGTATTGTCTATGAATAGATCATTACTTAACATAAGCAAGGCGTGGTAACTTTGATTGTTTACTCTGAATTTTGTAGGAAGCAACTTAACTTGGAAAGAAATCTAGAGAACTTTTTTTTTTGAACTGGTACTTTATATACAACAAATCATGGGGACAACATATCCCATGTCAAATAAACGTTCGAAAGCAAGTTTCGAACTTGTGACATCCTGCACCAAAGCCGAATCAATTAACCACTTGGACAAAGGTGCTTGTCAGAAATCTAGAGAACTTAAGAAAGTCATCGAAGCACTTCACCGGGATGAAAGAAATGGTGTTAAAGGGAGAAAATGATGTAAAAATGTAAAGGCTATTTAAAAGGTATAGTATTATGCTTAAGCAAATGCTATTTTTTATACACCCTCTACTAGCATCTTAATTCTTAAATTATTTTGCATGTTTTTGTGATGACCATAAAATTTATACATACATGATGTGATCTTATGGTTGTTCCATATTTATAGTTTTATGTTATATTTAATGTCACCTAATTTAGTTAATGCAAGTAATTATCATAGCTTTGTTGGTTGTCCTAAAAAATGGTGACTGGGTTAGAGGTCATTGTTTTGTTGATGAATGGATACCTAGAATAAAACAAAGTACGTAACAACTATTTAGCCCAAAGTTTAGTGTGTAAGTTTAATAAAGTTCAACCAATTTACTGAAACACAAGATGTTGTATCACAAGAGTTATGCAAAATTGATAGGGTAATTAAAAATGTAACTTTTCATGATTAACAACTATTTTGCAATATCCGAACACACAATAGTGCAGTCTAGTTAATAATTGAAGCATTTTTATGTGCATGCTATGTCCGTATTGAATTTTGTGTTAAACCTTTGGTCATAAGGTAATATTTAGATTATTGTGTTTTTGTTTTGGTCATAAGGTAATTTTTCAACTGCGACTGTTGTCCCAAATGAGAGCGTGTGTGATTACTGAATTGTCATAAGGATAAGGAGGGTGTTCGGATGGAGATTTTGTTGCTTGAACTTGGTAGTGGTCGAGGAAGGCAGTGACTGGTTGTAGATGCTACAGAAGGAAGGTGAAGATTGTTCGTAGGTAGTGGGTGGACATTAGTGAAAGGGGGTTGAAGATGAATGTGCAGGTTGAACTGGACAGTTTGGTGTATGTGATGGAAGTGGAGGAGTAGGGGACTGGTAGTGTTGGAATGGATTGAAGTTGTGATGCTTTAAGTGGTTGAATGAGGTGTTGGACTGTAGTGGCAGTTTAGGTGAATGGGATAAATTTCCGATGTACAGGAAGTGGATGTAAGTGCAGTAAGAAGGTAAGGTTGTAGGTTGGTGTTCGCAGCTAGTTTGGTGATGTAGCTATGAAGGAGTTAATTGTTTAGCAAGAGATGGAGGGTGGCTGTACATTCAAGGGTTGAGTGTTGTGAACTTTGTAGGTGGTCTGGTTGATTTGCTGATGAACTGGAAGAGTTTGTAGATGGAGCTGGTGGAACCGAAGCTGCTTGTTTCAGTTTGTAAATGGTGTAAGAGTTCAAGCAATTTGCTTGACGGGTATGGTGCGGCTTTATCTTTGTTTAACATATACCTTATCTTTGTTTAACAATATTATGATAACTTGGTCTACTGTGTTATTTTTGTTTATGGATATTATTGAAACTTGATTTATAGATGTTTTTTGTATATTAATATTGTTTTAGCTAGTTTATTTAACAGATTATTATTCATTAGAACATGTTATATATACTGGTTGCTTGATTATACTCAAAATGTAGTTCTGGAATATGCAAATATAGTGGAATGTTAATGTTGTAAAAATCATATAAATAGAAGACAACATCTATTTTAATGCTGTCAATGAAGAAACAACAGCGTTTAATTCGTGTTGTAATTATCATTAAATAGTGAGTAACAGCGTTTATTAAACGCTGTTGTAAACTGTAGTAAAACATCATCCCAACAGTAAAAACATAACACAGCACGCATTAAATGTTGTAATAAAAATATTAACAGCCTAAATAAAACGCTGTCAAAAGAATAATTTCCACAGCGTTTAAAATTAAGCTGTTGTAAGTTCTCTTTATACGATAGCTTGTCGTTATACAACGTTTGTTCTAACGCTGTTGTGTCATATAACAGCGTTTAATAAACTTTTGCATCCACGACAGCATGTCGTTATACATCGTTTATAATAACGCTGTCGTATCATATAACAGCGTTTTTGAAACGCTGTCAAAAGCTGTTTCTGGTGTGGTGATGGTTTTGAAACGAAGTTGGAAATTGAATTTTAATGAAATTTAAATGTGAATATTTAATAATCTGAAACAAAATTAATGAAAGAACGTTGTTAAATTTGAGAAATGATTGAATTAAGTTGAAATGATTTAATAAGTAAGTTTGGAGTTATTAAACTCTGAAATTATTTAAATGATTAAGTTTTGAATTATTTAATAATTAAATAAGATTGAATTATTTAATGATTAAATTGAATTGAATTCTTTAATAAGTAAAATTGAACATTTGAATAAGTGAATTTTACTTCGTAAATAATTGAAATTGAGTTTTCTTTATTAATTAAGTTTTGGAAAATTATTTAAGTAAGTAAATAAGTGAATTTTGAATTTCTTTAACATGAAATAAAATGTGTTTATTGAAATTTATGTAAGACTTGAAATGTAAAGAATTTGATTTGATGAATTTAATTTAATGCTATTGTAAGTTTTGATAAAATGGAGTTGAACTTAAATAATTGATTTAATGAATTAGAAATTAAATAGAAATTGTTTTGATTGATAATTAACTTAATGAATATTGAATAAAATCGGTCAATGAACTTAAATTTATTTGAATGTAGATTTAATCATTTAAATGATTTCGGAATGAAATTTATATATGAATTTGAATCAATATTTGAATTGTTTTAAATAGAAATTGAAATTGAATTATAATCTTTTGAAATGGTAAATTGAAGTTTTGAAACGTAAATTTTGGAAATTGGTTTAGAAAGACAAATGAAATGTTGGTTTGCAAATTTTAAATTGAATTTGATTTGGTTTTGAAATATATAAACGACCAATCGGTGTAATAATCACAGAAGTTATTAAAGAGACCGAAATCGGTTATGGACATACTCTCTGTCTAAACCGAAACCACTTTAATAACTATACACGGAGTGGTGATCCAGAATGAAGTGGTTGGAATGATGTACGTGATGACTGAAGAAAGAGAACGATAATGGATAGCCTTGACACTTGTGTCAAATTGGAAATGACTAAAACAGGAGCCGTGTCGGGCCAATGGAGTTCAGCTACCTCAAGTGAACACACTTCTTCGAACTACTCATTACTTGTTGTCGATTGGTGCACCCTTGATTTTGGGAGTGTTGTTTCACGGTGTTGCGGTCGCTGCGGCGATGCGTTCTCACCAGTCCGGATCAGGCAAACGGTAGTGTCACTACCTTGGGTATTGCCTCATGTGCCTTGTCATACTTGTATTCCCATATTCGCGACCACTACGAATTTGTTTTGTGTTATACCTATGGAGTACTCCCTGATAGCCCACTAGTTTTTGGTGGAGTTTACAGTGCTGTATAGACTATGATGCTTATAAAAATGTGTTAAGGGGGATAATGGTAACGCCTTAACACTATTTTGATATCTTTATATTACTGATAGACATTATCTACTTATCGTACACTACTACATAGTAGATAGTTTAACGGATCCTTAAAGGATGGTTATTCCAAACATCCTTTGAGTTACTTGTATTTCAATTGCTATTTCACTTGAGTTGGATTTATTAATATAAGAATGTTAATCCTGACTCGAGTGTTTTGTGTTTTGCTTTACGCTCGGGTCAGACTGAGTGTACCAGTATTCGAGACTCACCTTTGAAGTTGGAGCTTTGCTTGAAGATCCAGCCATCTATTTTGCTTTCAGTATTCGATTATTCCAGTGTTGTATTCTGATTTGTATATGATGTATCATATTACTCTTCCGTTGTATCTGGTTTAACTCTGATGTAATTTATATATTTATATAGTAGCTTCATGAACTACTATCTCTTTTATTTCCGCTGCAATTATTACTCTGTGTCTGTGATCTGTGATTATTTTATTTACTGTATATGTTCAGTTTTGCCAATTTAAATTAACAACGCGGTATTTTGAGCAATTCAACTCCAGCATGAGTGTCTATCTATACACTTATAATGGATGCGAATGGTCCAAAATATCGGGTCGTTACAGTTGTAGTCAAACATGCCTGGCCAATATTCGTCAAGTTTTCCCAAAGTCATTATCGGAGTTTGAAGTTTGGACCACATAAAGCAATATAGATGGCCGATATAGATAAAATAGGTACATCAACTTGACAATTTGTCATTGTTTTTATGTATGTAGAAAGTTTTTGAGGAAGTTTCAGAGGTGGTCCAAAAGAGAAAAGCTAATGAACTTGTTAACAAACAGATATGTACAGAAAAAAGGGGAATTTCCAAAAGATGGAATTAAATCTAAGAAGGGCCTTCAAGAAGGAACCCAGATATTAGAATTAACAGAGAGGTATTAAAACAAATTAGGAAAGTTATCTTGATTATGATTATCAATAATAATCAAATATAATACGAACTGAGAACGAGAAGGTAATAAACTTGAAACGGTATAAAAAAATGTTGTTAGTATGAAGTCTAGAAGTCGGATCTATGTCATTATTTTGAAATTTTATTAGTAGGGTCTAAAATGTTATTGTGAAAACAGAACCACATTAAGCTAGTTAAAAATATCACATGTGATCAATCAAAATTTTCATAGAGGTAATTCAAATTAAATAACAGCACTCTACCTTATTAAACGATTATCATCTGATGTAATTCAAATTAAAGAATAGTGTTTACCGTGTAAAATTTTACAAAATTAGATTATAAATCTTTTGTTGGATAAGATGCAATTTCTCTAAAATTTACTTGTATCCATGGAAACCAATGACCACGATTAAAATTTAGAAGAGTTATTACCATGATTCGACATTCTATCCGGTACATCGAAATCAGGGCTATTCCATTGTTGACCGGATACCATAAAATTATGTTTTGGTCACCTCATTGGAAAAAAACATTAAAGATAGCTGATTCACGAATTCGTCTAAGATGTTGAGTATAATAAAGAAAATCAAAGTTAATTTACGAATTTTTTCAGTAAAGGTAAAGATTTAGATTTTAATTTATAATTACCTCAGCAATAGATTCAAGAAAAGAGAGGCAGATGGAAAAAATAAGAGAAAAGTTGTTGGTAGAAAATATTAGAGGAAGAGAGGCGGCAATACAGTTGAGAAGAGGCAGTGGGGAAGTCTTTTGGTCTAACATTTCACTTTAAGGAAGACGCTGCGATGGCTTTTCTACACACTAGGGCACAATTGTATTATGAAGGTTGTTTGGAGACTCTGCCTGTTTTCTTCAAATGAATATAGGCTTCCCAAAACAAATGGTTTAGTTTGAAAGTTAGGCTGCTCTTTAAACCTTGACTACAATTCATATTATTTGATAATTTATTTATATTAAAAAAAATTTAGAAATCCGAAATCGGAATTGAAATGAAATTTTCGAAATTTCCAAAATAGAGCTGTAGTTTTGAAAATTTCTACTAAACGGAATGAAAACCAGAATTTTAAACCTTGATTATTACCCATTTCTCTAGAAAAATCAATCTCACAAATGAAATATCTAGATATATAAGAGGATGAGAGAAAAGATATGGTAAGAAAGAACGTTAAGGTTTTAATTTTATTTGAATCTAATGCGGTCAGATCCAATGGTTCACAACATGAATCCACAACATGAATCGCTAAGATTTAGAGATCTAATTTTGAAAAATTTAGAAAAAAAATGGAAGATAAAAGAACTGAACGTGGCTTGGATAAATATAGAATAGACATGGAAATTACATTCGAAATCACCAACATTAGATCTATGAAAGCAAATAGGCATACTCTATTCATATATCAAAAATTACTTTACATACACCGCTATCTTTTTAAGAAAATTTATTACTAAATTACCCTTCTTCTTAATTACATACTCTATCCTACCTCCTATAAATTAGGATAACTTTCACCACTAGTTGCTCTAATTTAAAATGTATAGGTTTTTTCATCATAAAATTTGGGTTGATAAATATTAAGAAATAATAAAGAAGTTATAATTTTTTTGCTAGAAAATAAAGTCCACTATGATTATTTTTTATTTAGTTTAAAGTCAAAATTTTCTATTTTTGCCAGTATGAGTTTAATGTTTGAACAAGGGAAGATCATACACTAAAACAACCAATTTGCAACATTGGATTTTAGAATTGCCAACGGTTATTACAATTGTAATATACTAATGATTATTTCTGTTTCTTTACATGAGCGTTACGGCATGCGCTTCGCTCGTGATGATGGCATGTGTTTCGCATGTCATAACGACATGTGCTTCGTGCGTGAATTGTTTTTCTACAGATTATATTTGTTTAATACCTATGAGAGAAAATGATTTACAAAAATATTTAGCCATATTTTTATGTTAAAATCATATGTAGTTAATTTAATAAACAATGAATTTGTATATGACACTCATTTGTTAGATATTATTTACAAGTGTAGAGGGACATTTTGAATTCGCAAAGAAATTTAACTGTTAGATCATATTTTTAAAGGATATTAAGATTTGTTAGTATATGTAGATGGGCGTTTTTTGTAGTCATGTTGACATCAAAAACGTGTGACAATAAAGGTATTACAACTATTATTAAAGAAATCATGTGTAGTTAATTTAAATTATTATTTTTAAGTTGCAACATCTAATTTTTTGTTAGTTTGAATTTTATTTACATTATTAATTAATAAACAACGAATTTGTAAATGATATTTATTTATTAGATTATATTTTTAAGTGTACAGGGACATTTGGAATCTGCAAAGAAGTTTTACTGTTAGACTCTATTTTTAAGAGATATTAAGATTTGTTAATATATGTAGATGAGCATTTTTGGTAGTTCAGCTGACACCAAAAATGTTATAACTATTATTTTTTGTATATTATCGTGGTTCAACCTTTTTTTTAAACATGGTTCATGAATGCCAACAAGTGTCGTCTTAAGGATCGAACTTGTGGCCTTTAATTTGGTATTCTAAACTACCAACCAATCGAGCCAAATCAAGTGGTTCATATTATAATATTATCGGACCAAAATTTTATGTTTTTCTATTTCAACTATTAATAAAGATGATTAATTAATAGATAACAAATTTGTAGATGATGTTTATTTATTAGATCCTATTTTTAATAGTAGATTGTCATTTTGAACACAACACCAAAACAGCCATTTTGTAACACTTATTTTTCAGAAATCGTAACGGTTATTTTCTTTATAAATTAGTAACGGATAATTTCGTTGTTAAAGACTTGCCACGATTATTAGTGTGACAAAATTCAGCGCTCATGTAAATTAGGTGAACTACCAAGGACAATTTTGTAAATTTGCTTTTATCCTTCATTCCACGGTTCCTAACGCTACTGTTCTCTCGTTGATGGCTAGGGTTTCCCCTTCAGCCTAATTGAATTGTTAATAGTATGCGTATCAATTGAATTTTTTAATTTCAAGCTAATCTCGGCGTCGATTGAATTTCAAGCTAAATCTCAAGCTAAAACCAGGTACTGCAAATTAAACTGTAGTTGATATTTATTTAATTTCTTATACTTGATTTATAAATGAATGCTATAATTTTTTGATTAATGGATTTTTATCCATGTTTGTTTTGATTGTGTTAATGATTACGGAAGATTATATTTTTTGAAATTATGTTTTGTTCTTTGGAGGTTAGATGCTTTTTGTAACCTTCTTGACTGTTTTATTATGATTATTTTTTATACTAATTATAACAGTAAGCAAGTCTTTGCGTGGCAGTATAATCAAATAGAGAAGCAAATTATTAGTTTAACATTGTGGGTAACTAGTTGAAAGAGACGAAACTTGAATCTTTGCTTGAAGTAAAAATTCAACGCTAAAAAATTCCACTAACTATGAAGTTTCAAACGCTACCTGTCTATCAAAATGGATTTTTATGTAGTTTTCAGCGATTAGTGAAATAAAGTTATTTGAATAAATGGATCAAAATTGTTATAAATTTATGTTGTAAAAATAGAAACAAATGATCAGCATCTAGTGGTTTATAACATGTCAAATTTCGATGTAACATTACTTCATTTCTTATATATGAATTGAATGGCAAAAGATGCTTGAAATCAAAGCAGAAATATCATCCAATGATTGAGCAAAAGCCTTATCCTCTGCTCAAACAGAACTATAGCAGCCAACAACTACTCTTCTTCTTCATTAATTTAGTATTCCATAACAAATGAAGGCTATAGCTGGTTGTTAAGATGTTGTTGATGACAGTAGTTGTTGTGGAGGGAATAGTGAATGGCAGACTGTTGTGAAGATGGTCAGTGGGAGCAGGAGGATGAGCATGAGATGTGTAGTAAATTGAAGATGTGAAGTGCAAGTAAACTGTGGCAACAAGTTTGGAAGTGCAATTGGAGGTTGAAGATGTGAGTTGGTTATCGTGGAGTTGTCGCTGGTTAGAGGCTGTTCGATGAACCGTGAATGAAGTGGAGTGGTTGTTTGAGAGTGTTTGGCGTAGTAGAAGAAGTTGGTCAGTGTGATACGCTCAGGCAATGTAGTGTTTGTATGCAAGTAGATCGGTCTGTAGATGGAAGAAGTTATGATGTAGAGTATGTTAGTGTATGGATGTCGATAGGTGGTCGAGTGGGTTCAGTGATGTTTTGAAACTATGAAACTGTGGTCGAAGAGGAGTGAACAGTGGTTGTAGAAGTATAATTTTGCCTGTGGTATTGTTTCTGGTAGGGTGAGATTGTTTGACAGTAGCTTGCAAGTTTGAATGGAATTGTGGTTTGTCTGTTGCAGTAGGAGGAAGCAAGCAAGGTGACTGCAGTTGAACTGTTTGTGTGATGTGCTATGACAATAAGGCGATGGTGGTGTTGTGGTAGGTAAGCAGCCACGTATACATCTAAATTTGAACTGGAAGTAGAGGACAGTGGAGAAAAGTGAGGCACTGCAGTGGTGGGAGGTTCACTTGTGGCAGCGGTGAATTTTCTTTTTCTTTTTTTGTTTTGATGAGTTCTGATTGTCAGAAGTGGAAATGAGACTCTGTTCACAGGTGGTTTGGAGGTGGCGGGGGTTTGATGACTGGTTGTTACAATAAGCAGTGCGGTCGGATGATGTTTGGCTATAGCTGGTTGTTAAGATGTTGTTGATGACAGTAGTTGTTGTGGAGGGAATAGTGAATGGCAGACTGTTGTGAAGATGGTCAGTGGGAGCAGGGGGATGAGCATGAGATGTGTAGTAAATTGAAGATGTGAAGTGCAAGTAAACTGTGGCAGCAAGTTTGGAAGTGCAATTGGAGGTTGAAGATGTGAGTTGGTTATCGTGGAGTTGTCGCTGGTTAGAGGCTATTCGATGAACTGTGAATGAAGTGGAGTGGTTGTTTGAGAGTGTTTGGCGTAGTAGAAGAAGTTGGTCAGTGTGATACGCTCAGGCAATGTAGTATATTTACGTATATTTTCTTTAACAAACTATGTACACACAAACTGAATTTACGTATATTTTCTTTAACAAACTATGTACACACAAACTGAATAAAGCTTATACACATGACGTATATTTACGTATATCTTGATTATTGCTTTGGATATAATGTTATTACTTTTTATTATATACACAGTGACTAACACATAAACGTAACACTATTGCTACGGGTACAATTGACTACCATCCTGCAAATGTTCCTTCAAGTAAATAACATATGCAACAACAATAAAAGGCGGCCCATGATCTGATTTATAAAAACTGCTTGCAAGCATCTATTCAATGCATTCTTAAATCAACATATCCATGCCTTTCATACTGTTACACCATGAGGAATTTTTATGTTACTGTGAACTTCTATTTCTGTATGTACCATACATGGAAAAAAAGAACTGCCTTTGTCTTTTGAACACATTAATTAATCATTTAGTCGCAACATTGCATCTGTACAAAACTAGGCAGGCTATTATTACACTACCTGTCATCTACATGTAATTATAATATACCATTTGCAATGAACAAGAACTACATTTTTCTTATTTTTTAACTGTATAACACTAACTATCTTCCTTTATATACTTTACACAATTATTGCACACCTAAACATTGTCATCTAACCACCCTTATACTGCTTCACTACTACTTAATATTTTTAACAGTATTTACTATTATTTATTTTTTGGAAAATATTTACTTGCTAACTTACAGAAAATAGCACGTACATTCGATTAGTTAACCCATTTTACACCCACAATACAATGAGTGCTTCCCAACCTCTATTCAATGTATTGAATCTTCTATCCTATAATAAGTGTCCATATTCTTGACATCGTTTGTTGATCACTATCTAATAGCTCTACTCTTAACTAAATCTATAAGGTCAAAATATAATATACATACTTTATCCTCTAGCAATATATCTCAAACTGTGTGCGTATATTGTTTGTTAAAAGAGTAAAATGGGGGAAAATGGCATCTTACTCAGGAAGTCCATTAAAGAAACAATTCACATTAAATTAAAGAAATAGAACTTTGAAATCTATTAAAGGCTAAATTATAAACTATACAGTCCTTGTAACCTACATCCTATTCGACAACCTTTCGTAAAACTTGCAGTTGTTATCACCTACAACCACTAAGGTAGCAGTGAGTTCGATTAAAATTATATGGTGTTACATATACATATATATGTACATGTATATGTATATGTATAGATGCAAGTTTATCCATGTGTCATGAACCAAATATAGTTTGGTTGAAAACTTTGTTTTGTTTGCTGTTTGGTTTTACAAGCTTCAATAAGTGTTGTTTTAATTATTCAAATATAATTGGGAAGGAAACCTTATCTTAGACTATATGAAGAATTGGTATGTAAAAACATTTTTAGGTTAATATTTCAATGACAAAAATATACTATATGAAATTATTCAAATGCAGGCAGCTGAGAATCCAGGACAGAAGATCATATGTACAGTGGCATGGAAAGTGGCTCATACAAGTAGAAAAACGGGAAAGCTGATTCCATGTGCTGCCGAAAAATTTGTAAGTACTTCAACATCTATTCAAACTTGATGGACCTACATTTGTCCTTGTCTTGTATTGGCCAGTAATGTTGAACTGGCATCAGCTCCCTCGTAAAGAAATCGTAGTAGTTAGGAGTAACTATTAGTGACAACGAATCGCATGCCAATATGTATTTCTCACTCACTGATCATGTCGAACCCTTTATGTAAATCTTGTACCTATATGTTATGAAAAATCTTGAAAATGACTTGCTTGTTTAACAGTATCTATTGATGTAAATGGTTCAACCTATGAATGCATTGGCTGGCCAAGTCAGATTGCTTGATTTACAGTTATTGTACCTATACATATTGAATTATATCTCTTGACTGCACGTCATACTGCTATCACACTACGAACACATATGTTTTACTTGGTTACACAAGCTTTTAACTACTAGCTGAGCTACTCAACTTCCGACTACCTAGACTTTTATCCTCATCTCCATATACAAATCTGCAGCCTGTTACAAATTCTGCTGAGTGTATAACGTAAAAGTAATACTACCTACATTACATCTTAAAAGTGATTGTTTGTGGGTATGTAAGGAGGGCAGTGGCTGTTTCATGTTGATGACAGCGGTTGTAATAATTGGCGGTTATGGATGGGTTGAGTGACTGAAGTTGTAATAATTGGCGGTTATGGATGGGTTGAGTGACAGCGGTTATGGATGGGTTGAGTGACTGAAGTGGATGGCACAGAGAAATGCAGGAGTGTGTTGTTCACTATGTCATGGTGGTGCAGCGGTTCAATGGTTGTTTGGTTTGAATTGCGATGTGGTATTTGCAGAGAGGAGTATACGTGAATAGCGGCTGTGATAGTTTTAGCTCTGTTGTATGTTATTGGAGATGAGTTGTTATGTTTGGTTGATAGTATAGGTAGAAGTTGATGCAAGTGGTCTGGAAGTTTGTGGTTGGAGAGGAGGTTTATGTGTTGTGGTGTGGAGTTCGTAAGGTAGCAGCAGTGTTGTTGACAATTGAAATGAGTATTGGTTGTAATGTATTGAAGTGGGGAAGAACAGGCTGTTGGTTGGGGGAACTGCAGTGGTCAGTAAGGATGAAGACTGGTGCAAAGTGCATAGTTGCACAGAAATTATAATGAAGACAGTATGGCAGTGTGATGTAGTCAGGTGGAGATGAAGACAAAGTTGTGAAGGGTTGCAGAGGGGAATACAATGTAGTATGTCAGATGTATATGGTGATTGAGGTGAGGCAGTTGTACATGTGGTCGCAGCAAGGAGTGGTGATGGAAGAGGGCTTAGAGGAGATATGTCAGAGGTAATGCAGAGGAGGCAGCTGGTTGTAGTGGTAATGATGATGAATGTGATGATGAGGAAGAAGTGTTTGCAGCAGCTGTTTGTAGTGGATATGCAGTGATGGATAGGCACGGTTAATGAGGAAGGGGCAGATGCTGTGGATATGTGCATAGTGGTGCACAACTTGATGAACAGGGTGGAAATGAGATACTAATGGCTGGGATGTTGTCAGGGTAGAGCAGTGAGTTGGCAGTTTGATGGTGTTGAATGATGAAAGAGGATGGCAAAAGTAGTTAGTGATGGAAGTTTGTGTTAAAGGTGAGGGATGAGGATGTTATGTACACTGGTATGTTGTTGTGGCTGACTATGATGGGTTTTTGGAAGTGGTCGAGTTATTTGCACATGCAGATGGAGGCTACGGTAATGGTTGCTGTTAGTGAAGGAGTGTAAAGCACGTAGTTATGGCAGGTTATTACTGCAGTGCGCAGTTTGGATGATGTGCAGGTCAGTGGAAGATGGTTTGTTTGGAGGCAGTTATGGGTGATGTATGACATAGCTTTGTTGGAGGCTGTGGCGATGGACAGTATTATCTGAAGTGGTCAGCGACAGCAAAATATGAGAGTAACTGTAGTTGAAAAATAGATGATCCTTATTCTCCTTTAACTTTATTGCAGGGATTACAGTTTACATCTTTGTCATTGTTCCATTTACTGATTTTATCTTTGGTATTGAGCTTATCCAATTTTGCTAAAACTACACAAATAGACATTTTGGATGCACATAAACTGTTGCATACATGTTTACACAAATTCAGTTCAGTGCCTCTAGCTAATGTATTCCATGCTGATTTTAAACTGAAAACACCTTTTGGATTAGGAATACATTTCCAATAATCATTTGAGTGGTTGTTGTCTATGCTTGCATGATGCTATTGCAAACTGTAGTTGGCAATAAAGTTTCCAGTTTTCATATGCCACGTCAACCTTCTATTTTCATCTGCCCAACTAAATTTATGAGATTTATTTTGCTAGAGAAAACCCGAACATATTGAATTGATTTTCTATATTATGGTCATGGGTATTTGACAGAAATGCATCCAGAAGTCTACACTGTGGTGAATCACAGAAGCAAGTTCCATGGTTTTATGTTGATCTCTGGCCTGTAAATTCAACAAATTTTAGGATAAATTTAACTGCCTGATGTAGCTACAGATAATTAGATTGGACTTTCAACTTTGTTAGTTATAAATAACCTTATATTCCTGCAAATCTATGTATTGCTTTATTTAATATGCAAAATATTTTCAAGTTCAACTTTTGTTTATAATTTATTTGGGTATTATGCAGACATTAGTTGAAGTAGCGGAGGAAAGACAAAAGGAAAATTCTAGTGTCAATGGTAGCAATGAAAGTAGAAGTTTTGAAGATTTTAAGAATGATCTCATTGCTGAAGTGTTTGGAAAGGAGAAAAGAAAAAACTATTGTCGTGCAATTAGCTCTACATCGACTATGAAGCAAGTGAAGCTTACACAAGCATCAAAAGCAATAGCTAATTTCAACGAAGATGAAGATAGAAAATGGAAAGCAAAGATGGAGAACAATCAAAATAGACTAACCGAAGAATTTTGATCGATGCATTCGACTATGATGAGTATGCAACAAAGTTTGTTACAATTTATGAATCAGTTTGGAGGGAATGCGACACCAAGAAACGAAGTTGCTTCCAACAGTCAGCATGATAGTCCTGGAGCTAGCTTGGGTGTTCAATCCAATGGTGCTATTGGATCTTCCACAAGAGATAGGCAATCTGTAGTCTTATTGTCAGAAGAGTTGAAAGAGGTTGCTAAGGGCCATCTTGGGACATAGAAAATATGCCACCATAGAGAGGTGATGAATGGGGAAAGAGTTGTATGGGTGGAGAAAGTGTTTGATCCAGAAGCACCTATTTATGAAGCACCACAAAATGGTAATTACAAGCTATTTGATATAATTGATGGAGGTTTTGTTATTTGGCCTGAGTGTCGTGTTCGTTGTTTGTAGGATCTAGAATTTATTTTGAAGTAGTGTTAGAACTTGTAATATTTTGATTTCATACTCTTTAGTTATGTATGATGAACTTGTGCAATTTAGTTGGATGTTTGGATGCGTAATTGCTTATTGTTATCGAAATTCTGTAATTGTTGATATGTATGTACCTACTGTATTATAATAGACAATTCTGTAGTGTAAATGGTAGCAAAAATGCAGGTCTGCATGGTTTGGTAGCTGTAACGAACATATTTGTTACTAAAGACGAAATTTATAACGAGCATAGTTGTTACTATTGATGAAATTTGTAACGAACATGTGCGTTACTAATGACAAAATTTATAACGAGCATAGTCGTTACTATTGATGAAATTTGTAACGAACAAGTGCGTTACTAATGATGAAATTTGTAACGGACAAGGTCGTGATAATTTAGAATGACAACCGCTTCTTCCACCATGAAAGAGGAAACTAAGTAACGGAAAATACCCGTTACAAACCGATGCAAATAATAACAACCTATTTCGTTACAAAAATTTATATTTCTAACAACAAAGTCCGTTGGTAAGTAATATATCTAATAACGGGTAGAGGCCGTTATAAATATTTGTAACGAATTTCCTCACGCCCGTACCGCTCACGACTATATCCGTTATAAATTTCATTTGTAACGACCATATTCGTTACAAATAAACCTTTTTGGTGTTGTGGAATTTGTAAAGAAGTTTTACTGTTAGATTCTATTTTTAACAAACATTATGATTAGTTAATATCTGTAGAGGGACATTTTTGGTATTTGACTTTAACACCAAAAAGTGTACCGCCAAAGATATTACAACTATTATTAAACATTTATAGGACTATAATGGTTGAGAAATTTGTTGATTATGTAAATAGGATGAATTAAGGAGGGTATGTTTGTAATTTTCCTTTCATCTTGCTTTTACATGCACTATCCCTCCACACTTCTGTTCTAAATTTCTAATTTAGGATTCTTCTTTCGTTCCACCTCAACTTATTCTAAAAATCACAGGTAAATTCCTTTTTGAATTAAATGGTTTTCCTATTCGAGGTTTTTGATTCTCAATGTCCATTGAATTTTCAATTTTTAAAGTCTGTCGAATTTTTGTTTTACCTATTTTCGATTTTGCTACTCGAGATTTTGGACTATCAACTATCGACTTTCTTCTATCGGCTTTCAATTTTTTGACTATTCAAGATTTTCCACTTTGGGCTATCAATTTTCAAAGTTTATTGAATTTTTAGTTTTCCTATTTGGGATTTATGTTTTCAAAGTCTGATGAATTTTATTTTTTATCTCAGTTGGAATTTTGGATTTCCCAAAGAAGAGGTATATAGGTCGGAACTTCAAATTTTCAACAAAGCGTCTCAGTATGCCTACTTTACAATGCATCCATCAATCACATAAATTTTTTTTGAAGGGGGGTTGATTCCGTAGTATGTGAAGTTGAAAAAGTTATTGGATTGTTATAAAGTGTTGAATTAAGTACCTTGAGTCATGGATGCCATATTACTTTGTGATAAGAAAATTGAAATTGAGTAGTATGAATTTTCCCTTACTGTATTTTTTTTATAATTACAAATAGTAATAACTATTAAGTAGTCTGTTGATTAATTAGTAGTTTTATGAGTGGTATAATACCTTATTTCACTATCCTCTTCTTCATTTAAGCAAATAAAAAAATCATTTATGAGTGACAAAAGAATTGTTTGTAGAAGTAGGCACCATAAACATGGGATACATTTGATCTTACTTGTTCTCATAGACATCTGATTGTTTCTCAATTAAATTTTACCATTCTTTTATTCAAAGTTGTAACTACGTCTAATTCTACATATATAAACACTTTAAAGCTTGTCATTAATAACCCATGTTAAGTAGCTACCATTCATGTTTGACTTTTGTATTCAATAAGATTTTATGTTAGTGTGAAATAAGACTTAGTCTGGTATATATATATATAAAACAATATGCCTTTAGTTCTTACGATTGCTTTTGAAATTCCATCCGCAAATCTAACTCTTTTGGAATTATTTGCATTGCATCAACTAAAAATACATACAAAGATTCTTTTGCATTAATATAATACCAATATTGAAAAGATTCGTAGTTAAAATGGAACCACAAAGATATGCAGTAAAGCCTGGCAGTTATTACTAAAATTATCAATCGTATGTTTTTTATCCTCATTGTCTTCTTCTTTTCTTGCATTTCATCCATCATCCTCTTTCTCCTTTTATCTCTATATTCTTTATGTATTCTCGAAGCTTGATTTTTATTTGTTACCAACCTGGACTTCCATTGGGTGCTTTTTTATGTCGATAAAAGTGTTAATTTTGTTAATGGAGTGATGATAATTTTATTTTCTAGTTAATTTTGACAAACTATGGAATTTGCTGCAAATAATCATCAATCCAGTCAAGGTTTGTGCTTTCTTACTGTATTAGTCTATGATTTTTTGTTGTTGTTGATAAATATGAATCATGATGTATTTTGAATTTATGACGGATCCAAAAAATGATAACATAAGCTATTAGGGTTTGCTTGCTTTCTTAGAAAAGATTGGACATGCAAACAAAGAGGGTGAGAGGAAAACACTATGACATGGTTGGTAAGTAAGACAAAAATTATGGGTACTGGTATAGTGTCTAACTACGGAAGCATTCAATATTGCTATACCTTCCAACTACATGTTTTGAAAGAGATGATAACTTTTCTTTTTAACCTGCCTATAGTTTCAAGAGTTATGATAAATATCTAGCCCTTAATACAATTATGTTAAGACAAAAATTATGTGGTTCATTTGTCGCGTTGACAATTTTATGTGTGCGTATTATCAATTCTTCTTTAGGATAGCAATTCATTTAGCTGTTTGTTATGGGTGCAATTTATCTTTTTTAGGTGCTCCTTTGATTGTTTTTCTTTCAGACATATTTCATAACCTCAACTATATTAAATATCTATGTATATTGGCTTAACTTAAACTTACTAGGATAATAAGATGGGAAAATAACATCAAACTTCTTTAAAAGCAATGTCATATTGTTTCTTAAAGCTAGGAAAAATTAATCGACCAAGTCTTATGCAATGTGCACATCAGGTATAATACTTGTTTTTGTTTGGAACAATGTTGACTCTTATTCACTATGAGATGCTAACTGAGCGAGGAACCAATGTCAAATGTATATATTAAGTTATTTTGTATCCATGACACCACAGTCTAAGACGGTAAGTGCTACTTTTGGTTTATTCCTATCACGAATAAATCTTTGTATATAAATCATTTATCAACTAGAATTTTTATTGTTTCAATCATTCCCTTTGTTGTCATATGAATCTTCTAGTAAAATTTTGCAGTCTCAAGAAGTTGCCAAGGCATTTGAAGCTTTATGCACACCGGAGTTTCTCCTCTTCAAAATGGTCAGCAATCTAAAAGCCGACCTGTATAATTTAAACCACTTCCATTTAGCTTATTATGTATATATTTAACATATTTGAATAGGATGGAAGAAGACCATTTGAACTATTTTATCGTGGGCAATTCGATGACTCTAGACCATGTAGTTAGCACACATTACTAGAAGGTTACATATCTAAAGAAAAATTTGAAAAATGTCATATACTGTGTTTCTCTTGTCTTAAAGTGATGTTTACACTATGTTAGGGGCTTGAGTCTTGCAAAAGATCATGTACTTAGTGGCCAAGAGCCTCCTCAAACTCAAAAACCAAGGCACTGTTTTTTTAATACCTGTTATTTTAACTTCAAACTATCACGGGGAAATTCTGAAAGGAAATAAATTGTCTTTTGCATCTGTCTAATTTGGTTCATTTGCTTATGATTTTTGTATTAAGCGTTGGATGTAGCATAAAAGTGGCCTAGAGCTTCCTCAAACTCAAACACCCGGGTACTGTTTTTTTAATACCTGTTATTTTAACTTCAAACTAGCACGGGGCAGTTCTGAAATGAAATAAATTGTCTTTTGCATCTGTCTAATTTTGTTTTCTTGCTTATGATTTTTGTATTAAGCGTTGGATATAGCATAAAGTGGCACCCATGAACGAACTTCATGAGTAATTTATGTTGTTACTAGCTGAGCATGCTTACATCTAGAGTAACGACCAGGTAAGTTTGAATCTTACACAAGCTTGTGTTTATCAAAAAGTATTATCACCTTTGATAATTTTGTTATGGTTCGGATGCATCAGTATTCAAGCCCATATATATGTTTAAGAGGCCTAATATATTTCAAATAAACAAATAGTTACCTTCTTAAATTATGTCATTAATGTGACTGATTTTTTATTTTATTTTTAACTTGGCTATTATATATAGCTAGGGATCAAACTTAAAACTTTCATTGGACTTACCACTCTTATGGTCATTGTTTGTGACAGATTTGAATTTTACCAAATTGACATCATCAACTATGATGACTATAATCTAAGTAAAAAGAATAATAACCCTTGAAAGCAAATTATCATATCTAGAAAATATAATATACCTACTAAAATTGGGGATATGCCTTTAAAATGACCACAATTTAGTAGTCTTTCTTTGACTAAATTGTCTAAAGACTCTTTTTCTCTTAATTTTCTTATAATCTCACAGTGGCATGTTGTATTGCATTTTCTATTTAAAATACTGTGCGAACTGTGTGATTATGCTACAATCCTGAATAATGAAATGGTTGATGCTAATGTGTTTCTTAAACATGGATCCGATTTGCACCTGATACCTCGTGACAGAGTCGGGGCATCTGCTACATCAAAATACCGAGATTGTTATATGGTTGGTGTTCTGTATTCGGTATTTGTAGACTTTAACTATGAACTATGTCTTGTCTTTTGTTATTCCAATTTGATATTAATATGGAATCAGTAAACTATGGGTTGAATTTAGTAACTTAATTATGTATTGAACTTTGTCTTTTGTTAATTGATACTCTATTTTGTTAGCATAATTATGGATGTTGTTTATTTGATATTGGTTGGGTTATAATTTGTTAAATTGAGATAATATTATTTTTGAATTCATATTAAATATTGTCTACATTATAATCATGCATACAATATTAATTATTGCAATGGTTATCAATGTTAGAAAATAGAAATTAGCGACGCTTATAACCGTTGGGAAAAAAATATCTTCCAACCCTTATAACCGGTAGGATTTTTTTTTCTCAACATTTATAACTGTTGGGTAGGCCTGTCAACGGATGCAAACGAATGCGGATATGGCTATATCCGCATCCGTATCCGAAAATTAAAATCTACATCTACATCCGATATCCGCGGATATTCAAAAATTAACATCCGTATCCGCATCCGCAGATATTTTCGGATATTCGAAAATATCCGCATTCGAAAAGAGGATGCGGATATTTCCGAATATTCGAAAATATCCGAAAATCCGCATCCGCAAACTAGATTGAGAATTATAATATAATGAAAATTTTAATCAAAAAAATTACAATTCATAGCATTCAAATAACAATCAATCGACAAACTAATTTACTTCATTTTCTAAATTAACAACAAACAATCCACACATATACGATTTGAATAAGCTTAAACAATAAAACAAATAATAGTATTTCAATACTTCAGTTTCTAAATTAACAAATAACAATCCACACATATAATATCTCAGTTTCAATCTCTCAATCTCATAGTTGAAGCATGGGACTTCACGCCTGCACAACACATAACACAAAAGGAATTCATGAGTAGAAGACTGACATTAAAACACTACTGATATGTCTAGTCTACAATTTCAAAAGCCAGTGCTAGATTATTAATTTATATACAAAAGCATGGACATATACATGCATGCGTCAGGTCCTTTAATAAAAGCATATTAATTTCAAAACTAATATATGCCATATCCTAACTAGTACTATCCATAGAAAAAATTTATTACACAACCTGACTTTAAAAAAATGTAAGTATATTAGTTATTAACTAGTTTAGAACTACAAATCAAAATGTGAAATATGCATAGCTGTTCGCAACTGTTAACAAACAAGAGAATTCACTAAGTACATAAATATACAGACAAAAATTCTTATCATTTACCATTTAAGTCATGTACTGACCTATAGTACTATATACTAAGCTAATGTAATTACATAGGCTATCACTTCCTTTTATTTCATAAGTTAGAAACTTATTTTACAAGACTTCTTGCATACAAAGTATTCACTAAAAAGGTTGCAAATACAATCACTCACAAACCAGAGAAAATGCAACCAACAAAATATGTAACAACAGAGCACAAGTGGTCCACTTGGGTTTGCAAAGTTGCTAAACAAAATCCATCGGTGGTTGCTAATAAATCATGATTCTATGCTATAACAATCATCACTCACGACAAGAGCAAAATAGAGCCAACAAAATACAAAACAACAAGTTAAAAGTGAAAGTCCTTGCTTTCATATTAATTGATATGCAGTATTGCAAACAGTACTTAGAATAGTTAAAGTGAAAGCAGGATACCAGTGCAGTATTGCAAACAGTACTTAGATCCTTCTTGCATAACTTCAATGTAAAACCTAATAGTTAAGGTGATATGCAGTATTACAATCTTAGATCCTGCAAACAGTACTTTTTACTTACAAGTTAAAAGGTCTAATGATGGTTACAACAGAAAAGAATCGAACTTTATAGAAAAGGTATAGCCTCAAGCATTATAATGCAGTGCATAAATGTAACATATACAAGATAAAATACCTCAAGCATTATAACCCAACATGGCTCGGATTTAATGTTCCCTGTAAATATTGAAAACAGTGTTGACATTATTTACCTTATGCGATGGATAGTTTATGGTAGGGTTGATCTTTCATCTACAAGCTCTATATCTTTACCTGTTAAATAAAAAGACTAATTATACCCCAAGCAGTGTGATTAGGGTTTCATTGTGTGTGAAGATACCTTGGCCTTGGATATGTTGATTTCAATTTATAGTTCTCTTTAAACAGTAATAATAATAATAATAATTGTAAAATTAATTTCGGATCGGACGGATGTTTTTCGGATACGGATATGCCCATATCCGCATCGGCATCCGATTTTCTTTTTGGATATCGGATATCCGCATCCGCTTTTCGGATATCGGACAATATCTGTTTTTTCGGATACGGATCATAGCAGGCTCCATGTATGAGGCTCCATGTCGCACATAGCAGGCAAAAACTTGGCCTTCATCATCATCTCCCTGCACCTGCCCGTGCACTCCTGGCCCATAAAGCCTTCCTCCTGTTTCATTTGCTTCGTCATATGTCGGATCATGGGGCACCTGTATTCTTCGCTCACTTTCTTCAGCTGCATGCAGCACTCTTCCGGCGCCTGCATGTTTTCATCATCTTCATCTGTCCAGATTAGGCTTTGTTGTTGTTGTCTGCCGTACTTCATGAAGGAGCGGCACCTGTTGAGAGACCGGCGCTGCATTTCTTTCATGCAAGAGCTGTCTGAGACGTAGTACGATTCTGCTGTCGCTATGAAAGCTAGGAAGAGAGCGAGCAAAGCTATGACTGTCGCGAGCTTCATTGTTGATTATGAGAGGCACTACTGATATTTCTGGGTTGATGAGAAGGGAGTATTAGAACTGGGGTATTAATAGGGAAAAGTATAGGTTAGGTTATAAACAGATGGACTGCATGCAGAGTATAGATTAGCAACACCTAGTGCGGTGGTGGTATGATTTTTGTAGGGTTGCGAAACTGATTTCGGACTGTTTTAGGAATGGCATAATTTGGTGTAGGCTGCTTTGCTAGCCGACAATCTATTTTCAGTCTTTTCTTCACTGCTCGCGGTAGCGCTAACATATCTTTGCATATGTTAGATTTATACAGGATAAAATTCAAAAATATATAACCGAAACATTTAATAAAATAAAATAAAGCCACAACTTAGGATTCTGGAGATTATCATATCTCGCATGAATTCATCCGTCCCGCTCGTCTGTGTTTTCATCTTTTCATGCGTCCATTTAAATCAAGTTCATTCATAATTTATAAAAGAAATTAATTCGTCGGACGCACCTTCAAAATGTATATGTTGAATTCTTGAGACAAAATTTTCCTGACATTATAAACGTAAAATTAAAACAAATTTGAAACTAAATGGTCCATTTTGAGATTTTTGGAACTATTTTACATCTTTCATGAGTATTGTCACATAGAAATTAATAATTAGTCCATAATAAAAACAAATTGTTTTGACACTATTGTTTTTTGAGATTTTATTTTTGCAATCGGTTTTCTAGATTACTCACTTGGAAACTGACATAAAGTTTTTGTTATTAGCTATTTGAACTTTCTTTTGTTAATATTTGTCCAACTATTTATGTAACAACCCTCCTCGAAAAGTGACCTAATTTTCGCTTCAGAAAAGGTTCATCGAAACTTAGACCCATTTGAAAGCTGGCTGTTGATTGGTAAGATTGATACAAAGAACAATACATAGAGTAATCTATCTGCACATTCAGATTCTCACAACAAATATAATATCAGAAACAATACTCGTTTTATTTAAATTTTAAATGTTAGAAAAATACAATACAATGCCAAATGACAACATCAAATATCTATAGTGTAATATCTCAAAATACACCAACAATTTTAAATGGGTACATCAAAAATACAAAAACAACATAAGTAGATAAATAGATAACTGCTACAAGTCTCCTCATCGCCTTCGCCTTTGTAATCAGCATCGTCTTATCTAACCTGTGTTGTAATGAGGAGGGAGTCAAACTAACAGTGTCAAATGAATAAAAATCTCGATTCTTTCTATAACAGTACGTGGGATGTATAATTTAAATAAGAATATGTCTTACGCATCCTAACTATATTGTAAGTTTTTCCAACTAAAAGCCCTAAGGCTTTTCCAATCCAATTCTATAACCCATATCCTTATAACCCAATGACAGATCTTTCAACTGTAGGCCAAAGGCCATTCCCAGTCCCACCCATTTAATTCCTTTTAACACTATTGATTAAAAAAATTATTGTCCATTAAATTTGTAATTAATGTGCATAAATCCTAGTCCTATAATTACTATGATGTTAATAACTAATACGAATATCGTCGCAAATTCAGTTAGGATATTTATATATTTTTATTTTTCAACGTCGAGCACAGTTATACGTGTGTATATATTTCTTATTTTTAATTATTAATTTCTAAACTAGAATATTCATTTTTATATTTTAATTTATCAGAGTTATCATTCCAAAAAGAATTACCGTTATAATTTTCCATAAATTAATCAAAAGTGAGATCTTTACTTCGTTTGAAATTACAATGAATTTTTAAACCAAAAACATTTTGCCTCAACCAATTTTTTTAAACTAAGAATTTCAAAATTGAAAACCCCTTTTTACCAAAAACCTTTTAATCGGAAACTTTTGACTCAACAAATTTTTTTATAATTTGAATTTCCAAAATTCCTTACTTCTTCAAAACAACAACTTCCTGATAAATCAATAACTCGTTCAAAAAAGTTTGAAGGAATTTTCCAAAAATCTTTTATCGAATTCTTTCCCATGTAGTTGGACTTAAAAATTGACTTCAATTATCCTTTCAGTTGAACTTTCATTCTTCCCTAATCAATCTTAATAAAAATCCAATTACCTCCTTGTGATGATTAATGTACACTTTCTTACGGGAACTTGCTCCACTCGTTCACATCTTGCTTCACTCCTATCATTTCTTACTTTTGGATTCTAACAACATATAGGTTCTTATCTCACATCTGTTTGGATGAAATGTATGTCCTCAATTGATAATCCATCAAAATCCAAAATCATAAGGCAATTTAGGC